>JAODAL010026488.1:0-56709 GCA_025379985.1 Phyllomedusa bahiana | reverse complement strand
CCATTTTTGTTTGGAAAATTTATTTGGGGGTTTGTAATCCAAAAGGGACTTCAATTCAGTATTAATTATTTCTTGAAAACTTCTTTTTTTTTTTAATGGTTTTTATTAAAAGTATTAAAAATTTTTTTTCCTTAGCACAAAATGACACACAATCCAAGTAGAACAGGCAGATAAAGGGATTAACATATCGTTTTGGCAGATATACATAACTGCACTTCATAAAATGCGAGATTTTCACAAACGAGTGACAAGTGAAAGACATGTGTTTAAATAATATAAGGTTTGACCAAGAAATCTAACAAATACAAGAGTGCATTCCATACATAAAATGGCATACAAACCAGGTAGAGCAGGCATATTCCGATTAAAGAGTTAACATCTTGCTTAGGTACAGAAATGTGTTCTATAAAACGTGGTATTTTCGCATTGCAAGCTGACAGTTGGGAGTCATGCTGACCAGGAAGTATAAAGTTTGATCAAGCAAATTAGTACATACAGGGATGTATTCCGTACGTTATGAGATCTGGCAAAGCAAACGAACAGGTACAGTCGTGCATTTCATAAATCACGAAACTCAACAGAGCGCTCTGACATATGTAAAGAACTAGTTTTATGCTACACAGGAGCCATCTTCATCGGGTGCACCTCGCAGCCGTCATCCAGGATGGAAAGAAATGTCTATCTCGGTGCTGGTGTGCGTCTCCAACCTGAGGCACTCCCGATACTGTTTGAAGATCTACCACGTGATGTTTTTAATGCTCTCCTATTTGAACCCCTGTTCTGCGCATGGTAAACACAATGAGAAAGAAAAGGCATGCCCATAACAAATTAAACACATAACTAGAAGGAAGAAAGGGGAGGGGAAAAGAAAAAAAAGGGGGGGGGGAGACAACAATGGGCAGTTGCACCCGTGGCCCGGATGTCCATCACAACCCATGGCTAACCAGCAGTCCTGCAGCATCACCCCTCTCGTTCGGATGTTGTACTTAATGGATTAGTTGTTGAGTACCATGTTGTGAATTCAAAGCAGTTTTTAATTTTGTCTTGGATGTTTGCGGGGAGGAGTACAATAAATTTTGTCCATATCTGAAAAAAGTGTTGTGCCTTTTGTTCTTTTTGCGTGGCTGCATCCACCCAGTCCATGCGGATAATAAGTGACAATTTTTCCAAAAAATAGTTTCTTTTTGGTGGGTTGGACTGGCCCCACATTGAAAAATTTTTTTCCTGGGCTGCTCCCACATGTAGAAGGGAAGGCGTTTTGGGTGTTTTAGGGTTTAAATGCGTTTTCCCCGTGGGAAAAGGGGATACTGAAAAAGCCCGGAATCTGATTTGGGATTTAATGGTAAAAGATTTCTGAGGGCAAACGACTGGCATTTAGCCAGAAAGTCTGGATCCTCAAAGCAGAGCCAGAAACAGTGTAGTAGGTCCCCCCCAAACGGAGCCCCAACATAAATTTTCCCCTCGGTGCGGGGAGTGTAGGGCCCTTTGTGCAATTCAAAATTTCCATTTCCCATTTACATTTTGGAGGGTTAAAACCCTTGCTCCCTGGAAAGGGAATTTCGGGTAAAAGGGAAAAATTTTTGGGATTCCAATTTTTCCCAAACCCTTTTAAGACATGCCCCCTTGGGCTTTTTGGATTTGTCGGGGGGGACATGAATTAAAGGGTTTTTAAAGAAGTTAGTAAATTAAGCCTTTTGTGCTTTGGGCGAAGTGGGGTTTTTTTTTTGGGGGAAAGGGTTCACTCCAGCCCTCCCCCCTTCCCAAATCCCCAGAAACCAAATTTATAAAAATAAGGCGGGAAGGGTTTAGGGGAAGGGTGGGGCCCCCACCCCCGGGGAATTTTTAAACGTTTCTCATTGAAGAAGTAAGGACTTTTGGTGTTTTTTTTACCAAATCTGACACTTTTTGGTGCCCTGTGTATGCCAAACTTTGAATCCCCGGGGGGGCCTCCCATTGTAAAAATTAGGGTTGTGAGGAAAGGTAGGGCAGGGACTGATTGGGTTAAATTTAAAATTTTGGGCCTTGGTCCAGGCGCGCCAAGCCGCCAGATCAAGGGGTTTTTGTAATTCTTTTTGGGGGAGGGAAAAAAGGGAAGATAAAAAGGCAAAATCGGGAAATTTCCCCGTGACAATTGCTGATCCAGTGTTGGTTTGGGTGAATGTTCGTTGGCTACCCAGTCTCCCACGACCTGAAGTTGCGAAGAAAAGTTTGTATTTGGATTTGGGGGAAATTTAAATTCCTCCATTTGGAGCGTTTTTTGGGTTTTAAGTTTGAGGCTTTTTTTGGGGTTTGCGGTGCCAAATGAAGGGGGGTGAAGGTTTTTTTAATTAGCCTCAACCTCGGGTCCAAGTTAGGTAAGGACGCAAAAAATTTTAAGGAGCTTAGGAAAAAAATTATTTTAAGTAAGTTTGCCCTACCCCGTGGGGATATGGTTTTCTTTTCCAACGGCAAGCAGCGCTCTGTTTCAGTCATGAATGGGGGTGTTTCACTTATAAAAAGGTCTTTTCTAGGAAACTGCACTCCTTAGTAAAAGGGGTTCACCGCCAGGTGAATGGGTAAAATATCCCCAATTTGGTTGGGGGCCGCTTAAAAACATTTTGCCCCCAAATTTTTTTCATTTATCTGAACCCGACAGGAGCCAAAAGATTAAGGTCATTTTTTTTTTTTTTGGGGGGGGGGGGGGGGGGGGGGGGGGGGGGTTTCTGGGTTTTGGTGGGGTGTATAGAAATATCTCACAAAAGCGAAACTTTGATTTGTCTTTCACCAATGTGTATTCCCTAAAGGGGGTAATAATTTTTTAGGTGACGTATCAAAGGGGTCAATAGATAAATTAAAAGGAGGGGGATAAGGGGAGCCCTGCCGTCCCCTGATATGGGGATCTGGGTTGGGGGGAAGATTACTTTTATTTAAATTGTTTGGCAGTTAGATTGACATGTTTGAAGAAAATTTGGAATTGGTTGCTAAAGCCTCTATGTTTAAGGGGGGTGGCCAGAAACTCCCCGGAAAACAGAGTTTTAATGCCTTTTTTGCTCAGGTGAGGGCATCGTTTTTTGGGCGGTGGGGTTGGGGTGTCGGATGGTAGTTGCTATTGCCTTTGCCCACCGTGGGTGTCGGTTTCTGAGAAAGCCGTTGGGAGGGCTAAACTGGGACCTAAATTTCCTGAGGGGGTTTGCTAGCTCTTAAAACAATCTTGTATCTTGGTTTAAAAGTGAAATGGGTTTATATGATTGTATAAATTTCGGGGCCCTTCCCGGGTTTAAAAATCAAAATTTCTTGAGAAAAAAAATTTTCGTCAAGTAAACTTTCCCCTAATACCCATTCAGGTAGTTTGTGATTGTTTGTGATGGGGGGAGTGAGCATCTTGTAATATTCTGCTGAGAGCCCGTTAAAGCCCTGGGGTTTTTGTTGGGGTAGGTTTTTGATGGCTGATGCCCCCTTGCATCTTTTCTTTGCATCTAGGATTCAAAGGGTTCGGTGCAGCTTTGGAAAAAAAAGGGTTATTTGGGGGAAGTTCCAAGTGTCCTGATCATATGGGGAGTTTTATAAAAGTCTTGAAGAGTTAGGAAGATGGCCTGGGTGGAAGAGGGAGATGCGTCACAGGTGGGGGCGGGGGCTTTTTAAATGAATGTAAATGCCGTTTTTTAGTTTGGGCCCTTTCTTTGGGCCCAATATGAGCCATCTTTTGCCCCATCTGAAATATTTATTTTTTTTTTGCTTCTAGCCCCCCAATTCGCCTGTCCCTGAAAGGGATTCTCCATTAGTTGTTCGCCTCCTGATATTTTTCTTTTTTTGGATGGGGGTTGGGGGGGTACTAGTTTTGGTAGTGAGGTGATTCCCCAATTTATTGTTTATTTTTTTTCCTGATTCCCTACTTTGAAGTTTCAGATAGGAAATAATTTGTCCCGAAGGACCGCTTTTGATGTAAAACCCGAAAAAAGAAGGGTTTAGGCCATGGTCAATTTTTCGTTTTTTAAAAGCTAAACCATTAAAAAAAGCAGGATTGTTTTTAAATCTCGGAATGCCAAAAAAATAAGACGGGAAGCGCCATTTGCGTGTAAAAGGGGGGGGAACGCCTCACAAGAGATATGCTAGTCGGTGCGTGATCTGAGATCATATGTTTCCCATTTTCGTCCCCGCGACCCGCTGAAAAAGGCCAAAAGACAAAAAAAGTCGCCTTGAGTATGTTTACACATGTGAGTGAACAAAAAGCCCTCCACAGATGTGTTAAAAATTCCCCAGGTCGCAGGACCAAAATTTTCCAGATAGTCAACAGGCCTTGAAGGAATTGGTATCAGGGGTTGCCTTAAGTCGAAAAATTCTGGGTTAAGAGTAAGGTTGAAGTCACCCCCATTGATTTTTTGTGTATTTGGCCTGCCTGGAGAAGGTTGTACAGACCCGATAAAAATTTGCTTTGGGAGGTTAGGACATATATATGATTGAGGTATCGGGGGTGTTGACGGTGAGTCTAATAGTAAAATTCTACCCTGTGGTCAGTTAGGTCTTTTTATTATTGGGGCCGAGAAGAATGAAATAAAATCGCTACTCCTCTCGTTTTGAGGTGTAGGGGGCGAGTATTGTTTTTCCCCACCTGAAGCCCTTTGGAAGTTACTATCCCTATCTTCCAATGGGTCCCTGTAAAAAAATTTTAGGGCTAGTTTTTAAGGTGGCAATATTTTTTTTTTGTTTTAAATTTTGGTATTTAAACCCGCAACATTCCAACTAATTATTTTGAGGTTAGGGAGATGGGGGTGTGCTGATATTAGTAAGGGGTACTCACCATACCTTTTTGGTATCCAGGTGAATTCAGACATCACTTTTTGTGGGATGGGGGATCCACCGCCCAGCGGCAGGGAAACCTTTCTCAGGGTGGTTTCCTGGTGCCAACGCCTGGCCACAGGCAAGGAAGAACCTGGGAAAAGAAAGAGGGGTAAACAATGGCACTACAATAAAAGAAGCCAATGTTTGGCCAAAAAAAGCCCAAACCGTGGAACAGCATGGGGAAAGAAAAGTTCAAAAGTTTTAAAAATTATACTCTTTTTGGGTTCGTTAAAATTTTGGGGGAATATGGGCATCACAGTCCGGGGTTCTGGGGGAAGCGTCGTTCGCTTCCTAGGGGTTTAAAAATTCGTGTTCCCCTCTACCGTTTCCTTGGGTCGCAACGGGAACTGATCTTTTTCCGAAAGGAGGCGACATAAAGGTGTAAACGCCTTACGTTTGGCTGAAACGCGGAGGAGAAGTCCTGGAAAAAAGCAGGCACACCGTTTACCCGGGGATCGGTTTCCGGTAAGCTTTCATAACTCTTTCTTAAATGGCCATTTGGGCTCACGAGTGATGACCTTTCCCCTGGGTTTTACATCTCTCTCACTTTTGGGAAACCATTAGGGGGGATCAGGGGAAGGTAAAGGGTTCAGGACTTTGGTAGGTCTGTCACCAGGACGTCTGGAGCTGGTCATTAGTGATGGATTCGAAAATTCCCCACAAAGGGGGGATGTTCCTCCTCCCCTTTTTCGAGATCTTCGAGTTTATCCCCCGAAGAAAAATTTCCGCATTCGGCACTGCGTAATGTCTCGCTCATTTGTTTTGGGTGACCCCCCCACAAGAAATATTCTCGCTTCAATTCCTGTGATTTGAGCATGTTTTTTTGATTTGGCTGATTACCGTTTTTTTAAAATTTTGTTCATGTCGTTTTGGCATGAAGTATTGGGTTAAAAACCCTTTGACCCTTTGGGGGACCGAGATTGCCGTCTGCTAAATCTTTGCTGGGGATGGGCTTGCTGCAGGGGAAGGGGTTTTGGGGTGGTAAAATATCCCCCCCTAAAGGGGGAAATTGGGATTCTTCTCCTGACATACGGGGGTTCCATGATCTTGTTTGGGCCTTTGCTTTCTGAACTTTGTTTTTAGTGTGTTTGACCTTGGGATCAGCGTTTTTTGGGTTGGGGTTGGAAAATGAAATTTTAAAATTTGTCCATAGTCGGTTGTTTGGTGGAAGAGGCGAGAGAAGGTATGGTGTGGCCAGGGATATCAAAAATTAATTATCAGAACATTAGGTTTTATAGGGCGATCTGTTCTAAAGGGAACCGTTTGTTGGTCCGACAGCCACATGAAGCAGGGCCGGGCAAGTTATAGATAGGCCGTGTTACATAAAAAGGGAAAATGCCCCTAAGGCCCGACAACTGGATTTGTGGGTTTTCGATCTTGTGGGGAGCGGGTTTTCTGCAGTTGAGGCCCGGGGTATTTTTCCGGGGTTTATAGGGTCGGAAAATTTCCAGGCCTTGAGTATATTAAAATTGGGGCTCCAGGGGGATCTGTAGTTGCCGGGGTGTAAAAAATTCTTTTTGTTTTGGAGCCCCGGGGATACAGGATCAGGTCTTTATTATATAGGGGAGACCACTTCGTACTGGAAAACGACTGTCTCGTCGCCTTTTGGGAAATGGGAAAGCCAAATTTCTGCTTGGGGCAGGGGGCATTAGTAGTGGGAGAACCCGTTATGGTGTGTAATCCGCACCCTTTGCGTGGGTTGGAGTATTTTCCAAAAGGGAGGCCGGGGGTGGGAGAGTTCTGGGTCCAGCATTAGTTTTATGTAGGGTCAGAAAAACTGGGGAAACTGTAATATTTAAAGGGATGGGTAGTTGTTTTCGTGGGCTAGAAATAGAAGGGTAAGAAGTATCTGATCTTTGAGTTCCCAGGCTAGAACGTTTTTGAACAGACTCCCTTATCTTGTCTCCACTAGTGGCGATGTTTTGGGAAGCACAATTTAGCAGTAGGATCTATGAAAAAAGTTCCCTTTTGCCCTTAGACAAAAAAAAAATTGTATTATCGGAATTAGATCTTGATGGACGGTTTTCTATTTTAGGTGGAGCACAATGTGGGTCACCCCTGTGGAAGGGCTTGTAAGTCTCACTGGGGGGGAATTGAGATTATTAACAGGGTGAGTTTTTTTGTGGGGATATGCTGGAGGGGCGTTGTATGGACTCTCCCGCTTTTGTAGTAAGAGGCTGGGAATGTTTTTAATCCCTTTTGGGTTCTTAGCGTAGGTTCCTGGGGGTCTTAAAAGGCGGTTGCGGAGGGGGGATTAAAAAGGCGGCTTTTTTGCGCCACTATGTGTAGGAGGGTTGGAGGGGGAAAATGGCGGTTTTCCCCCCCTAAAACCCTGTCTTGCAGAATGGGGGGTATGGGGGACTTTTCGAGTTTTCCCCCGTGGTTCGGGGCCCCCAAGGGTCAGCCCCTCCCCTTTGTGTTGCTTTTCCCCCCGTGGGTTGGGTTTCCGGGTTGACCGTGCTCCTCAACGGCCGCGCTGTAGGCTGTCAACAGTGCAGCGGCGCGGGGTTTTTGGTTTTCGCCCCCGTAGGGCTCTTTGTCCCGCTATTTTTTTCTCCCACCCCCCCAGAAAGTACTGTAGCTGTGGGCCAAGGGGGCCGAGGAAAGGGTTTCCCCCCCTGCTGTCAGCTGAAGCGCTGAGGTTCTCAGGCTCCGGGATCCGCAGCTGCTGTGGAGCGTGTGTCCGCCACCGGCACGCGGCAAGGACAGCAAGTGCCGTTTTTCGGCCTCTGGACGTCCGGGGAATCAAGTGCGAGTCTCTCTGGGTTATCCCGACTGGTCGAGGGGTTCTTGGTCCCTTTTTTATGCCCGCAATTAGGGTATATTTCGGGTTTTTTTACAGGGTTTCGATGAGCTCTCCAAAGATGCGGCAACTGCGTAGGTCCCCCCCCCCGGAAGTCTTGAAACAAACCCTTTTTTAACAATTTAGACAACTGAAAGAACTTGCTGGAAATATTGGCAGATTAATTGTCACGCACCCAAACTGCGCTGTGTGAAACCACCCTAAAACCAACACAGTCAACTGTGTGAAAGACCCTTAGGGGCCATTCACACGGCTTAGGGCAGGGATGGATTGCAGCCGTATTCCCGCGCCGTACTGCGCTGCAATACGGCTGGAATCCGTCCCAGCCATTACGGTATGCGCCATAAATAATGAATGTCTATGGGGCCGCGAGTTGCCGGATCCCCGCCCCGCTGCATGCACCCGGGCGTAATTGGGGGGCGAAACCCTTTCCCGAAATTACGTCGCAATAAGCTGTTGAACCGGGCCTTAAGGTGCTCTCACACAGTTTTAGTTTTGGTACAGTTTTAACTGCGCCCCAATTAAACTGCCTTTATACCAGCAAGTTTTTTTCAGTTCTCTAAATGTTCAGGAAGTGTTTCAGTAAGTAATCAATTACTGTGCGTGAAGTCTTGTGGATTACAAACACACTAATTGATTACCACTTTCCAAACAGTTTGGAAAAAGCTTGTTTGGTAATAAAAGCAGTTTAATTAGAGCGCATAAAAACTGCACCAAAAACTGCCTGTTGATAGCAGCCTTAAGGGCGCTTTCACACGGAAACTTTTGTTAGTGTTTGGTTTTTGCTCCCCCCCTAAAATGCAAACTTTAAATTTGGGTGTAGCATTTGGGTCCTCCAAACAGCAAAAAAGCACATCCAAAAAGGCCAATAACAGCAGTGTGTCCAAACACCTATTTCACACGGCATTCATAAAATGCATATTTGTGGGCGTTTTACTACCAAGAAATGGAAACTAAGATGTATTACACAAAGTTCAAGTGTGATTAAATTGTTTAAATTTATGGATCATTCTTTAGACGAAACATGTTTGACCTTAGGTTTTTTTGGCATTGTGTTAACGGGTCAAAGTTCAAAGAATGACATCCTGGCAATCCTGGAGACTTGAACACTTTGAAAAGGCAATAGAAACTGTAGTGCTACTTTGCCAAGGCAGAAAACGGTTTCAAATCCAAACCACATTTTGTAGTTTTTTTGGATGCAATACATTTTCTGTATTTCCCCAAGGGGGTCAATTACACCTCTTCACGTAAGTCTTTAGACTCCGAAATCCAACCAGTGTGGTAAACTGTTTATAAACCTAAACTGTAATCCACTTGCTGCTAATAAAGACACTGTAAAATCAGTCTAAATGAACTTCCCAACAGAAAGGCAACTGCCTGAAAACCACAGAAGTCGAGAAGCGTGTATATAAAAATAGAAAAAAATCCACGGCACTCCAAACAGAATTCAAGCAAAAAGTGGTTTATTCCCCATGTTTAATGAGCAACGTTTCAGCTTCCTCACGGAGCCTTTGTCAAGAAAGGGTTGAAGTTAAAATACAGGATAAATAAAGCGTGAAAAATTTATTCCAAATTAATACTCAATTAGAAAAGATAAACATCATAGTACAGTACATACAAACATCAATACAATTGATACATTAATCATATACCATGGATTCAAAGTGCATGTGCAAAAAATTAATATGACATTAACCCCAGCATAATCAAAATCAATATAGACAAAAAATTACATAATTAACATCCCAAGAGGCGGGGAACATCATTAACTCACATTCTGCATGCCGCACAGATCCAAAACAAATGGCGTCCTTCTGAATCGACAGAATAACCATAGTAACATGACGCTACGGACTCCAAGCGCTATGACGCGCATGCTCAGAAGGATGCCGTATTTTTTGGATCCTACTTTGGGGCAACATCTTCCCTAATTTTTCCGGGGCAGAGACAAAATTGTCCACACCCAACTCAGTTGTGGGCTCATACCATGCACTCAACACAAAGTTGGCAACCAACATTTTTCTGCCACTTACTATAGGTGTCACAACCAGCACGCTCTTCTACAACGGATGTTACCACCTTTCACCTGCATGTTGACCTTCAAAGGGTTACTAGTGAAAATCCCAATACCAGCGCTATCCGGCCTTCTAGTCTTCTTCCATACCCAGGCTACCCTGGTATTGTCCCCACGGGGCAAAGTATTCAGGATGTCCTGTGGCCAGGAGGATTTCATCCAACAAACAAGGGGACCACGTCGGTGAAGACCAAGTTACTGAGGGACCTGCGTGCTGCCATTGCCATGGGCAACCAACTGGATCAGCAGGAGCCCACTAGCCGTGGTCAGCAGAGGGAGCCGTGCTGGAGGTGGCAACAGAGCAGCGAATTGTGCTCCCAACTGCCCTCTCAGGAAGAGGTCATGAGGGGCAGCTGGGCCTGAGTTCTAGATGGGTTGGTGACCGCCCATGGCTGACATGGAAGTCACAAGATAGGGCCATAACTGCACCCAATGCCATACCTTGGTGGAACCCTCATGACATAGTAAACGCTCCATGGGTGCATTGCTGAAAAACCGTTTGGGCTGCCACATGTGTTCTTAGAACCAGGTGTTTTAAGCAAGCCACACATGAAAGCCTAGCATTAAAAGTACTTAGAGCAGCATGGAACTATAACTGTGACAGTGTCTCTCGTGCTGCATAACCTGGGGAATGGACTTGCAAAAAAAACAAACTGTATTTGAATAATGTGCCCGAAATGCCTAATAAGACAAATGTATTGGTAACTAGTAGTGATGGCACACAGCCTTAAGCAGAGGATGTTAGCTGGGGCCCAAGGTCAGCTCCAGTTACTGCGGCCCTGTGTGAACAAGTGGCAGAGACCTGTAAATGCACACGGTCACTATGCCACATATCCTCCCCCTTTGATAAAGACCGTAGGTCTTTTTCACCTTGTGCCATCACCCCTCGGGGACCAAAGCTCTTACTTTGGGCCAACATCTTCCTTAGTTCTTCGGGGGCAGAGACAAAATTGTCCACACCCAACTCAGTTGTGGGCTCATACCATGCACTCAACACATGTTGGGCAACAAACCGTTTACTGCCACTTACTATATATCACAAGCAGGCCCCTTCCCACGCTCCTCCACCAGAAGTACTGCCGCTTAGCTCTGGACGCCATCTTGGACCTCCTGTGGAATCACACTTAGCTTCGGGGATTCGACCGTCCTTTGTAGAACGATAATGGCACTACCAACACAGGTTCCGTGTTGGAGTGCCAGCTTTATTTCACCGAGCACATGTAAACAGGTCCAGAAGTCACAGATAAACAAAACCATATACAATAAACACCTCACCATCCGCCGCTGACTATACCTCTGAAGACCCTCTCTACCGTGGCCCCGGATCTAACATCCAGCACCACCAAAACGCATACTCATCATCCTTACAGGCCTTTCCCTCAAGCCTCTTGGCCAAGCCTTTCACCTTGGCTCTTGCTGCTGCTGCCGCTTCCATTAGCAAGTTACCTGCGCACCATTTCCGAATATCACCTGTGATAGTGCGCGAGGCCCTTCCTCTACTAGGGCCCAAAGCCAAACTGGCCCCAAAAACTAGGCGGCTGGAATTGATGTGCGGGGACAGGCCACTCACCACCCCACCTAAGGAACTGTCCTCCTTGTCAAACGAAGTACACAGACCCATAACCTGAGCATCTCGCCAGCAGCATTCCTAGCTACTGTCGTCGTAACCTATTGTACACTGACAACAGCTAAGTCCTCCTTCCCCCACCGAGATATTAACCCAGACATCGGTGGCGACTAGAAATTAGCGAGAGAGCATATCAGGTTACTATCTGCTAGAATTATCCCAACCAGTGGCAAGAGACCGTAACTGCGCACATGGTCACTACTGAAAACTACGCCCACATGTAAATATATAATAATATATAATAGTCAATATATATATATATATTTATATTTTCTATCTAAATATATATATATATTTGGCCCTTCAGGGGCAGGTAAAGTCATAACAGTTTGAGAAAAAAGCTATTTAGAGCAGCCACCCAATTAAAACTGATACTAAGTATTCATAACAAGGCAAACAGAGTGCCATTAAAGTAATTGAGTGGAGAGGGACAGAGCGGATCTCTTAATAAGAGAATTACAGGTCCTGTAGAGAACAAGCGAGAAATCTGAAGCTTGTTTGGTCAAGGTGATCCCAAAGCATACTTAATTTTCACAACCTATAATTTGCAAATAAATTTTCTTTCCAAATCAATAATCGAGTGATTTTCTGGATTTTTTTTCCTCATTTGGTCTCCAATTAGTCTACCTAGGATGTACAATATACAGGCCTCTCTCTAATCGTTTTAAGCTGGGAAAAACTTCACAATTGGTGGCCAAATACGTTTTTTCCCTTCGTTTTATGTCCCCTCGTTATGCAGGTATATACATATGTCTCACCGTGCATTGGGGCAGGTATTACTATATAAGGTCCCCTTAGCCAGCGTTAAACCCACCTTTAACAATATAACACTTAATCTCCCTTACCTCTTCCTTCCCAGCTGAGCGCCATAGCTTTCTGCCCATCACTGCGGGCGTGATGTCTCACGGCCACCAGCGGCCGGAACGCTCCTCTGCAGCTCCTTCATCTGCAGAGTGATCGGCTGTTGCGACTGAGGTGAGGCCCGGCTTCAGCGTGACTTCATCGTGCCTCTGCCCAGTAAGATCGAACAACGCTCCCACAGCGGTACTCACCAATACGGGAGTGCCCAGGCAGCCCCGCAGTGGTCGGATCCCAGAGGCCCACCAAAGATTCCTCCGTTGGGCCAGTCTCGACAATGCTAGTCATCTGGTGTACAAACATTGATCACCAAAATACAGATTGACCAATCTGTAGTAATTGCAGAACCAGCAATTTGGGTTTAAGCTCACACTACAATTTACCTACCAAGTACAACCTCCACAATTCTATACTCACTCTCTCTACGACCTTTTTCGATTCTTGAAGTTATATCGTATAGGAGTGGTTCTGTCTGTAAATATGTAGATTAGTTAAAATAGAACCTTACTGTCGGTATTGGTCCTTAAAAATGGTGTAACATACGGCGCACAGGTAAACAAATCAGGTTTTTCGCATCATAATATGAAATTTTCAACATTTTTCCCATGGACACATCCAATTCTTTAGTATCTCCTATTCTAACTTAATTTTATCTGTTTCATCCTTTCTTGGTGGGGTTCCTTTGCACCACAAACTCTATAAACAGACAACCAAGCACCTCGCACAAAAACTCTGACCTCAGATAACCTTCAAGCCTCACCACAGAACCCAACCATGAGCCCCAACCTTCCCACAACTTCTTGGGCGTTACTTTTTGGCGTTTCTCTGAGTCAAGCACCAGAATCATGAACCTAGACCATCTGCAAGGGCCTTCCAACAAATTCCGTGTTGGCCAAACTGGACAGTGCCATCACCTGTATTTCCAATATAAATAAGACCTTTGAGCGAGTGGCTCATGAGCTTGGGGTTATCTTGGAGTTTCTAAAGTCTGGAGAGAGACAAGTGGCACGTGAGAGGGCGTCTGTAGTTTGGGGGGACCAGCGCACCACAACATCCCCATCTCCACCACCCAGTCGTCTTTGCTCAGCACCACAGATATCCGGATATTTATGGTACTGGTGGTTGACACAGGTTCCACTCAAATCACCCAGGTCACACTGTTCATCACTTTCATCTCCTTCTTCAGCATCATTCACCTTTTTATTAATTGAGTAAAAAGGAATTAGAGCCAGTTCAAACTGCAGCTGTAACAGTTTCATTCCCCCCCACCCACCCTGGAGCGCGCCCGAAGGTACATACAAGAAAGTACTCAAGACAGGGTGCTGCGACTCAAATCGCTAACATACAATGTGAGAAAACAAAACGCTGGCGTCCCAAGATATGAGGGACAACCCATGTCGACCATATGCCAGGTATCAAGAGGTCCGGTTGGAGATTGCATAAATTATTTCTCTATAGATTTAGTTAAGCCAAATGAGCTGGAGATATAAATTTATGATGTGTGTACTTATAATTCAGCAGTTATATAAGTAGTGATCAAGTAAGGGCCCCCATCTGACCTGAGAAAGGTTCTCATCCTTTTTTGCTCAGAGGAGAGTGGAATTGGCGAGCGACATGCACTCTTTTCTATTCTAAAAGAGTGTGCCTACGGTATAGAACCTACACAACATAGAATCTGACAAAAATGCTATATCCAAATAGCAAAAAATGCACTTGGTCACGAGATTTTTAAGTTTCGACAGTCTCATTATTAAACTCGCGCACCATTTGTGTTTTTAAAATGTGTCATCTCTGCATTTAATACTAGGTTTGAGGTTTTTCTGGCACATCTAAAATTCTGCAATGTCCCGTATAGGTAACCATGGTTCTTCTGAGTGAGCACGACTCTGTGCGAAAAGCTAACCTGAATCAGGAATTGAGTCTGGGTGACTAACTGGTCCCAACAATACGTTAGCCACCCTTCTACATACTTTACACAATGTAAGCTTCTCGTACAAAAATCCATTAGTTGATTTGAGTACTGATTGTGGCTGCTGAATCTTTTTTAACGTTTCTAATTTAAATCCAAAATCCACAAATAAAAAGTAATTGTCCTTTAAAGGTTGTTTATTCCTTGAGAGACTGTGTGATGTGTTCATCATTGTTTAAACTTTATGTTTTTTTTATGATCAATGTGTTACTTTACGCTTTGCTACTGATAGTTATGGAAGCTTGAGACCTGTCTATGTTCACTGCAGAGATTCTCTGTGTCTCTCCCCAAATTAATCCTTTTGTATCAATTATATCAAGAATGGAGACGCAAAATTCCGTGTCGCTTTTCATTGTTATGTGCCGTCCCATACAGGACACCATAGAGCTACACTCTTGTATTTGAGTTTAGGAGAGAGTCACCTAATAGAAGCACATATAATACGATAATCTCACACATTACTTTACATAAGAATTGAATCTATAATTTTCTAAGGCATTGCGTACCAAGACTATAGCATGACAGTTGAAATGCTTACTGCGTACTGGTAGTGCTTCTATTATTCTCTTATTTATATTTTGCCAGACACAGCTTTTAATCCTTCACAACAAGGTTCAATCTAAAACACCCCTACAAAACTGCTCCTCTGGATTTCACTTAAGCTTGTCTGTCTGAATTGATCTTTGGTGTCTCAATAACTTTTTTTGCAATAGGTTTTTTGGATAAGTGTTTCAGAGTACCACAAATGACACAAACCTGTATCTTAAAACAATGAGTCTCTTTGGTGATTACTATAACGTCCATGTGTAAAACTTAATGCGAGCAGTTTCAAACATCATGCCCTTTACCTCATACCTGATAATGGGATACAATGGATCAAGATCCTACTAACTTTTCATGGATCATATCTCTAGATTCCCGTTTATCAGCATCACAATGGTTAATATCAACATTAAACAATATCCGGAGTACACTTTCTTGAGTCTGCGAATCCTATAACACATTCCACTAAGCATCAACACTTTCGGATACTGATTTCGATACATTTAAACGTCCATTCGTATTTGGTGGTATCAACCTATGTATTGCAAGATAGACCCTTCGTTATTACGGCAATAGTGTATTAGCATAAGATAATAGTAGTTATGGTATGGGCTGTATCAACCAATTTCGGGTTCAGTTTTAACCCCTTAAATGCCCCTTGGACATAAGAAGTACTCTTAGAGATCGCTAAGATGTATCTTTTGTAGAGGCGGATGGCACCTACATTAGTCCGTTCAGTGTTTAGTTGAGCTAATTGCAAAGCTTAACAACCACCCAGGCAAATACAACCCAGGATGGTGAGCCAAAGCCACCAGCCTGACGCTGAGTTTACACCCTTTAGCGCGGACTGTCTGCGGCAAAACAGATAGAGTCGCCTAAAAGATGGTCATCTAAATCAATGAGAAACGGTGTCGCATTCCACCGTCAATCCTCACAACTCCATCGGTTTATAATAACAGCCACCTCAAAACAGTAAAAAAAAAAAATAGATCAAAAAATATACACATATTTGAGGTAACTTGAGCCACTATCTGAATAAGTCTCTGATTCTATTAAAATATTAAAATACAATATTATAACCCAATAATCGCATCAACAAACCATGGAAAGAAAATAAAAAATTCCAAAACGCCTAATCAGTCGACGTTTCTTTCTTTGGGATCATTTTACAAACGTCTATCTTTAAAACGTGGAATACGAAATTGATCTAAAAATTCACAAGTGCCAATATCCAAACTGTACCACAAATAAAAACAATATTCAGAAGCGCTCCAACAAAATATACACACCTCACTCAAGCCTGTAGATGCTTGTATACATAACACATCTTACATTTCTGTCGTCCATAATTATTTCGCGAAAACTGGTCGCTTGTGAGCGCAAAATTATCAAAAATTCCAAAATACTGGTGTATGGTATTTTTTTTCTTTACGTATTGCCAAAACATAACTAAAAACTACCTATCACTGGTTACTTTTTGAGGATGAGTTACAAGCCAAGATCATCCAAGTAATCAACCATGCAGCAATACAGGGAACCCACAACACTTTATATACTCACCACCGATAACGGGACTCTGTTGGCCACACTCACACACCCGTACACCCACCAGAGTCCAGACGCCCGCAGCCTTGGCAACACACCTCAGACCGTATTTCTATCCACATGTGTTTTCCAGTGAGTGCATGAGCGAGCTGTGAGAAAAGTCAAAGCTACCTGCATACTTTCACCACTACAAATTCATGCTCAGACTTATCACACTGCCCTTATCACTGCGCCGAAGACAAAAATATTTCACCTCTTCTCATTCTCCACACAACACAACAACCCAAACGCCTCTTTGACACCTCCACTCCCGTCCTAACAGGCCCTAAAGCGCAGGCCCGGATCACGTGACCTCTGTGCTGAAAACCTGGCCACTCACTTTCTCAAAGACAAAATTGAAAATAGCCGGCTAAACATATCTCATGCCCCAAGCTTAATACCACATCCGTCCCTTCCTATCACACGTCACTCTATATATCTACTCCGCCCTTGACCCACGAGCAGTAGGAAGATAGTGTCCAGGCTTCTCCTGTCTGCTCGTCCCAATCACCTGCTCTACTGACCCCATTCCATCCCACCTCGTCCAGTCCTATTGCTACTCACGACTGATCCTACATGTTACTCCCAAATACCTTATCTGAAAAAGCCAACACAATCATTTATAATCCCAACTTCTCCTCTCCACGAGGGGATCATCTTCCATCTGTCCTTTCAAACACAGGACCAATCTCAATAACCCCTTTACTACAAAAGTCCCTCTCTGACCCGTGGCCAGAAGCTGAGATAACTACCGAATCTAGATTCTCTAAACCTGCCCCGTTCATCTCTTAAACTCCTGAATCCACTATTGGTCTAACGCCTCTTCGCCTTAATCCGCAAATAGCCTCCTCGCTAACACTCTTCCGCTACCGCGCTTCAATATCATCCGCACCCTACACTCCAACGGAAAACTGCCTTATTTAAAGTCTCAAATGACCTGCTCTAACAAGCAAAATCTCAGGGTAAACTTACTTCTATTTGTTGCTTACGTATTTGGATCTCTCACTGACACTCTATTTGAATACTGAGTGGTATTCACCAAACTTTCTCTCTGCATGCTCAGCACCATTTGACCTCCTAAGGACACCGAGCGCTGCTTCTCTACTTACTCAGCTTGGGGTCTTCTGCGCTGTCCTTACCGTACGAGATATTAAAACAACGGCTGACCGCGCATTGGACAATCGTACATAATTCCTTTCATTAAGTGTCTGTCGTTTAATAGTCCTTATGAGATGGTCACACCTATATCCCAAACCACCCTCTGTGATTCTACGCGCCTCCTAGCATGGCGAGACTAGATACTATAGCGAGTATGCGTTCCTAACATATCCTCAGAGGGGGCAATCAGTCTTTCTAGGTTTCCATCTCCTCTTTTCATTGTACACAGCCCCCATTGGTAGGACAAACAGCACATCAGTAGATTGTAGCTTACACAGTACCATCTCTAGTCATGTACAACACCCAATGATACACCTTCCTCCAACCGGACTAAGGCACTTCACAGCCTCTCGCGCACTAAAACAACACCATGACACTTGTCTGTACCGCTGCGTCTCTGACTTCAATTCCTCTTTCATCATCTGAAACAAACCTGGCAAGCTTAAAGACTGAACTTTCTTGTCCTTTCCGCCATCTAGCTAAACGCCAACTTCCCCTACTGGTTGCTAGATCTCTGTGGCCTGCGTAATGTCTGGTACCTGTATAATCCGTAATCTTCTTCCATAGCATGCAGTTTGCCCCGCATGATACTAGGGGTTTTATAACTTAGATTACTGTAAGAGACATGGCACCTTCTCGCTAGGAGCCTGCGCCAATATAAAATCCAAGTTCTTACCGTTGAGTTCCCTCACTAAAGATACACCTTCGCACCATCATCGAATAATTCGCCAAATATCCTCCGTCCACATGTTCTCACGGTGAAAATGACTCAAACTACTACACTTTAGCTAGCTCTTATTCATTTCTGCGCGTTCTTGACTTACTATACTGGTACGTAAACTCGCTTCTTTGTCTTTACATGCGGTTACTCCCTGCTCTGCAAAACTGCTCCCCCTTCTCCAATCTGTCCCAATGCAGCAGCCAGGCTAGTACGTCTTTCTCACCACCGGCTGGGGGGTGAACTGGGTTGGGGGGGGGGGGGGTGAAGTGACGAGGCCTCTACCCTGTTGTCAGGTCATCCTGCACTGGATTTTGGCCCATCCAGTAGGCGCCCGAGATACAGTAACAACTCAGCACCTCTGCACCTACATTTTAAATGCTCCACGACAGCGGGCTGCTCCCTACCCGAACACATCTCCTCCCTGAGAATCTCAATATCAGTCTAGTCTAAAATCCACACAAGAGCGCTCCGAGCGACCCCGAATGACATGCTCCGAGCTCGTTGTTCTGATGAAATCAAACTATCATGCCTCAATCAATCCGAACCAGTCTCCATGCCCGCCGACAAAAAATTTTCACAACTGGCGGCACGCACAATTCTCTGGAAATAATGCTAACCGCGGGCGGATCATGTTAAGGCACATTCTACAACCCTCACAGAGTTAAGAGGGCCCTGAACAATATACATTCTTTCTCGGTCCGTGGCCGTCTACTAGAGATCCCTAAACTGCTATCACACTACATAGCTGTCACGCCCCTGCACTTGGGCACATCACAGCACTTATCTGTATATAGATGTACTGTCCAGGCGGTGGCAGGTTCTATTACCATTTTTTCCAGTGTAAACACCCCCTTTTTATAAACTGGCTGACCATTGTAAACTTGGCACTTCTTACACGCTAGTGTTTCAGCCCATACAGACCCGAAATAGATTGTAAGCTCTCACGTGCAGAGTGGCCGCTCACTCCTTGTGTCTATCTGTATAGATACTTGTTATGTGTAAATGTCAACTGTATGTTTACCCTTGAATTTTGTAAAGTGCTGCGGAATATTTGGCGCTATAGAATTATTAGATTATTATTATTAGTATTATTTTTTATATCCGGGAGCGGTGAATCACCACGTATAAAAACAAAAAGCCTGCAAACGATGGCGCATGTACGTTTGTTTTTTTCACATTAGGTCCCACCGTAAATTTTTTCTTGGAGCAGTTATCCCTGTACATATCTATAGTACCATAAAATAAAACGCATGCTTACCCAAAAAGACATGTCGAAGACTCCTCAAAAGCCTCATGATGTCTAGTGTAAATGGTAAAAATGAAAGTTTGTCTACATGGGAAAGTGGTAGGAGTTAAAAACAATGAGTCAACCCCCGTCCGCTCACCCCAAAAAAGCGCAAAGTCCTTAAAGGTTATATTTTAAATACACTTTTGAAAAAAGTGCGGAGAACAAGCAAACTATAACTAGGAGTCTGTATAGGCCAACAAACTACACACTCTGGATTCCTAGGCACGTTTAGGGGGCTCGTTCTTCACACACACCATACTGTCAGTTTATTCGGTGCACAGTCTTTTTTATCTCTGAGAGCGTCGAGGCAATGAAACTGAGACCTTAATATACCATTATTCGTCACCAGAGCAAGCACTTCTTATCAGTTTGCGTCTAAATTCGCTTCAGGAATGGTGTTTCAACTAAGTAGTTCAATTAAGCTTTGTTTAAAGTTCGTGTGGCATTACGTACAATCACATCGAGATTGGTTTACTTCACTTTCCCAACAGTTTTAGATAAGTAAAAAAAAGCTTGCTGGTAAGAAAGGCAGTTTATTTGAGCGCAGTTAAAACTGCGCGTGTGAAAGCTATATTCTTAATGTTCAGCCAAGTCAGTTTACTGCTCACACTTACCTTGACCATCCAAAAACACTAAACGATCGTCTCAGATTTACAAGATCTCCTTTACATATTGTGGCTTACTGCGTAGTGTTGCAGTACTGCACACGAACAAACGCTGCTTTTGGGATCACTAACAAAACTGTACTTTCTGAACAACTGTGTTTCAATGGAGGTTCAACCCAAGAAAATGCCGGGATGTTGTGCACAGAGGGACGACTCATGTATGACGGGAGTTGCGCCATGTTTTCGGCGAAAAACATGACACAGGAGAAATTATCAGATCAAGCAGTTATCTATTAATTGCACTCCGAGTGGAGTTGTGTTATCTAGCTACATGCCAGCTAGCCCTTTTAAATTATGTGGGGTAAGAACAAGAATTGGAATTGAAAGAAGACCGTATGGGACTCACCGTAGTGACATACAGTAAGAAATAATCGACACTCCTGATAGCACAGCCCATATCGGACATAGCAGATAAATACATCAGGTGCAGAAAGATTGATTAATGTTATGTTGGCATAGACCTTGCTTGCCTTCCTCCCTGGCAATTGTGAGGCTAAATTGGGACAGACAGATTTTATATTATAGGCGGAATGTCGCCCTGGATTTATTAAAATAGATTGTGAGTTTCCTCATGCCTTTAAACGAAAGATATTATCCTTTGCTGTTTCCTCTAAGATTTACTACTTTTTGTCATGCTCTTCTCCCCTCTTTCTTATTCTTTTTTTTGTTTTCCTTGCACTCTCCTGCTTGGTTATTTTTTTTAATAATCGCGTGTATTGGTTAGATTTGTATAAGTGTCATATTGCTATTATGTGATCTATATATTAGATTTTGCTACTATAACCTTATTCTTGTGTATATAGTGACACTTATTTGTACATTGCACTGTTTTTGTTTCGCAAAGAATTATCGACATAGTATGCCTAATTCAGGTATGAATTTGATCATTGTATCTCCTGGAAACCATGTAATCCTAACTATGATCTAAGTCATTTATTTTGTATTATTTTGGTATTGTGTGAGGTTTTGTAATTAGATTTCGAGGCGCTGGAGTATATAGTGCAGAGGAATGACCAGCTGCCAATATATGGAACAACGATCAATTATTTAGGTACCTTCCACGTGAGTCAGAAGCAATACTGGGTCTGGTGACTTATTCGACTCCTTGTATAAGACTATTGGCGCAGAGCCCGGATCCAAGGGTGTTGCTCGTGAGACGAGGAACGCCACACTCGTGCGCATTGGCGGGCAGTGTCTAACTATTTACTGTGAATGCCTACCCTGTTATATTCAGCGTGTTGGACTTCATTGGCGGCTAATCGTCGCATGCGCAGTGGTCATTCCTGGCAGCGCGACAAGTCTCGTATCCTGCGGTTTACCGGCGTGTGTACTACCATAAGGAGTAAGTTATTCTATTGTCGGTGGCTTGGTTGTGCTAATATCTGGACAGATGCGCTGTATTGGCGCGAATTCAAGAAAATAGTTCCTATCTCTACGTCTGCTATTAAGGGTATATTACGATTTGGAGAGCCGGTGGGGTTTTTATGTGTATTTAAGGTGACTCTTACATGTGAATAGGTGGTCACGAAGAGGAGGGGCACTTGCTCTCATTGCGAGATACACTACACCCGCAACCTCCGCCATCATGTATTTCTGCTAATAGACGCACTGATGAACACTGCTGTTACAGCAGGAGAAACTGCGTTAGGTGCAGTAAGGTGGGATCGGAGGGAGACATGCATCTTAATTTAGCGTCTAAATAATTATCAGTGTATTGACTTATAGATCCTGTCTACAGAGGTTGGTACATCTAACTCCTTGATTGTTACGATGTGGTCTTCCTGTATAAATGTATATTCCCTATGCTGTACGGCCAATAGTTAAGTTAGGAGTCTTTTAGTGTGGGACCGAGTCCTTTTTGGGATGCTGCTCCTGCGGAGATACTATCCCTTAGTGGTGGCTACAGACAGAACACTGAAGGGCAAGTATAAGTTCCACTAACTTTTGGGTTGTGACCAAAACAGGGGATTTCTTGTTGAGGAAAATTTATTGTTTGATTAGGTCCCTTTATTTTCTACTGATGATTTTTGAGCGAGAACATGATTCTTGATTAACGTATTTATGTAATAGCTATAATTAAAGCGGTGAAGTGTTAGTGGAAGATTGTCTGCCTTTGTTGGGGTTATTATATATTCTATTGCATTCCGATGGTAGGGTATATTCTGGTGTTATCAGATAATGGAGTCTTTCTCCTTGATTGTAATGAAGAAAACCATAATCAACACTGAGCCTCACAATTCACGAATAACCCTGTCGAAGAACGTCAGTGAATGCAGCTTGTTAAGAGTCGCATACCTTCCGACCACTAATTCTCCGGTTAATTGCGCATAATAACAATGCAAGGGAGGGCGTTGCATGGGCGCGCGCGTGTTGAGACGGCGTATTCTGGGCGGGGAGTTCCAACAACATCCACCACTATACGATACCAAGTACCTCGAGGCATGACATATCGCAGGGTCGACAAAGTGGGAGGCGCATTGCAGCGCTCGCAGGGCTTCCAGAAAGCTGCAACCTAGTTGAAATGTGTCCATATCGAGAGACCGAGAGTTTGCAAAGTGATGCGGAACGAAAATGGGACTTGGGGCAAAATGAAATGTGCTCTAGTCGACTGTTAAAACAGTACACTAATAAAAAAAGTTTGGCTATAAATTATTATTTCAATAATAAAGATTAAATATCAAAATTGTCAAAAAACGATTTATAAAATGGATTGAAAAAAAGTGGATCATTTAAAATTATAGGATGAAAATATTTAAAGATCGCAAAAGAAAATAAATCTGCAGCTCTCCTGCTCCGGTGGCATGGATAATGATTCCAAAAATCGTTTCATAGGTGGGTAAAAACATTGATCGGAAAAGAGACTAAGAACCCTTCTCAAAACAGACGTCAAATCAAATACCCTAATTACAGCATTAGCATCGCACTGCTACACCGAGGGGCGCACACTTAGTCAGGAATTGCAAATAAGATGAAAACTTCTCGCGATGAACTATACAGTAATCATCAATATACTCTAAGCTCTTCTCAGTGAGTCCGGGCATTGAAACGTCACCAATCAGAATACGAGCGACAGTGGAACCCATTATAACTATGGATAGTATTGACCAGTCTTCGTGCAATAATTAAAAGAGCGGGAACAGTTCAAACATACATAACAATGTCAGAATAAGAGCTGATTGGTTAGTACCCAAGTGCGCAGATATGAATCCACCAGATCAATACATGTAGTGTTCGTCTACTTTTAGTGATAGCAAGAAGAGCACGAAAGAAAGGCACCCTAAAAAGTTAATCTACTGTCTGGGAAACTATCTAGTACTAGTGATTTGGTTGGGTAGAGAGGCCTCGTCCCTGCTTAGCTCAATCACGGAGTAGCCTACTTCTTCAATCTCATAGAATTCTATGGAGGCATAGAGAAATGCAGAGCGAGCTCTGTTTGTGATTGGCTACGACGATAAAGAGGCATGAATTATTTGGGGACAATGGGAGAGCGAGCGAATGCTCATATACGGGTTTACTTCTCCAATGCAAAGCTATAAGGACAAACTGTACATGCCAGAAATTCAATATGATAAGACTCACGAATTTCTGCCGATGTAAATAAAAATAATAATATGGGCGTAACGAAAAAATAAACAAATTAAAAAGAATACCAATCAATTCATTTTTATTTCTTTATTTTACAGATTATCGAGGCCATAGTGATCAATAATAGTGGGTGTAACGAACAATAAAGAAATAAAATGAATTCATAATACTAATACTCCGTCCGCACGGAGCTGAGATTTCAGGGCCCCCATCTCTCCAATAGACTACAATGGACACATTTGTTACTGTATTTTAACTGTCACCGCCTTTCATTTGGATGTCAATACTACTACCCATAGTTTAATAATGGTCCACTGTCCGCTCCTATCTGATGGCTGGTTTATATATGCCTACCATGAGAAGTGCTAACAAATTGGAATTACTGTATTTCCCGCAATTGTCATATCCAAATTCCTGATCGTGTTGCGCCGTTATTGATTTTTTGTTAGTGATTTTCTTTATTATTTCTTTTTAGAGGTTTGAGCTTTTTTTCAGTAATTTTTACACCTAATAAAAACATTTTTTTGTTTTCTATCATTCTCCAGCCTCACGGAGCTGAGAGCTGATATTTATATCCTTGAGTCGATCTTATATATGTTCTCCCTTTAAATTTGTAAATGATCCACTTTTTTTTCACTACATTTAATTAATCGCATGTTCAGACAACTGTTGATTTTTTCTCTTTATTCATCATCTTCATTCCATTCATTTGAAAACAACTCTTTTTGCTAATTCACCTAACGATGTTTATATGAGTTCTGCGCTGGTTTTCCAGCCTTGTTCCCTCTAGAATTCGACATACATGTTAGATGCAGTCCAGTCTTCTCGACTTGAGTCCCCGACGCGCCCTGACACACTGCGAGGCGCAGTGAACTTTACAACCGCATGTAGAGCGCGACCACCGTCTTTGTCCTCTTCGGGCGCGGCAATCTCCCGATCCACGGAGTTACAGGTGAGGCGCAGTCCTCTCTGCACCTAAGTCCCGCACAGCGCCTCACACACTGGGAGGTGGCATTGGGACTTACAACACTGCATGTAGAGACGCAATAGCCCTCGGGCGCCGGACGTTACATGTTCGAGCTGCATCGAAAACGAGCGCCCCGTATCAGCGCCGAGTCTTGCATGCATGTCTGCCCATGCAGATGCTATACTATTGTCTGTAACCAGCATTGCGCAACCAGCATTGCGTGAGGTGAAAACCAAAATTGCCTCATTTCCGTTCAATTCCAGCTTTTTTGCAACCTCAGCAATCAATACTTCGTGCTGAGCCTGTATTTCACAGGGGCTGTGTCGCCCGCAAACTATCACACATTCGGAAGAGTATGGCGATGCCCAAGCAAGCTGACTCCAGGTGAAATAAACTGTGTGATACACGCCTAAGCGGCTTAGGCAGTGTACAGCATTAAGCTTCGGTGCACACTGCGTTATTTTGAATTTGAACGAGGGAGGGAGCCGTTACTGACGGAAGGGAGAATGGATGACGTTTAATGTGTTTCATTAACGAATTGTAGCAGGACCAGGCATGTGGCCAAGTCACTTGGCATAGTGTCTTTTTTAAATAACACTTTCTCTCCAAGTTAAAATATATGCACTTTAATTTTAATGGCTATTGGGGTTTCTTTATCTATTTTCACAGACGGAGACAATGATATTGACAACATTTGGGCACAAACCACTTTAGGATCGCGTTCTTCACCGATTTGACATACATTCTCAAACAAAACTATTAACTCGTGAAACATATTATACATTTTTTAGTAAACTTGAAAAAGTGGTAGCGCCCAGTGGTCACGTCCACCTAGTTAAAATTAAAGCGTGTATTTGAACGGAAAGGTGTTAAAAACGGACACTTTATGCTATATTCACGTTGCAATGTCACGGTAGCACCTCCGTGACCCACCTACATCTAGTCAATGCTAACACATTAACACGCACTCCGAAGGGCCCTTTGGTCAGAAACGGATCCGTCATCTGTTCTAAAAAACAAAGTGTACACTGAGACCTTACCTAGTAGGGTCTGCTATGTGTCTGGATAGTACATTTTGACACATTACGTACGGGTTGGGTATTTTGCTTGGCCTGCCCTCGTTTGATCCAAAATGGCTTTACTTTTAATTGCGTTGTGTCACGATGGGTTTCAGATTTGCCAGCACCACCAAAACCAGCAATGGCATGGACAAAATAAGAAATAGAATGGGATTGTCCACCCACACAACACTGTTTCAAGACCTAAGAGGAGCTAAACTCCCAAGCTAAAGCCTATGTGGGAAACATGTCAGGTTGCAGCCTTCTCTTCTCCTTTCTAGACTCCTATCAACAACGTCACGAAATGGTGGAGGGAAATTGATATTTTCCCGGAGCTTTAGGGCCAGCTAAGACCTCGAGCCTAATTTGGGCCAAGTCCTTTTTCCTTGCACATGAAATTTTAACATAAGGATAGGGTTTTAAACGCCCCCGGCCTATAATAAATATACCAGACACCCTAAAAAATGCCCGTCAGCTTAATACTTTGCGTAGCCTATATAACAGTACTGTGTCAGCAAATTCTGTTCTCCAATGTTTTTTGTAAATGTGATGTCCCATTTCTGGGGTCCCAACCAAAATATACTACCAAGCAGGACAATTTAACGGCCAGGGGGTAACAAACTCAAAGACACCCTGGGACCAGTTAAGATAGATAATTCACCATGTAACTTTGCTGCATCTTAAGTTAAGCCCACCACACTTGCATATAAAATGTGGGGTGTAAATGATAACAACGCTTCCGGTGGCACAATTACAGGCCAGGTCCCAGAGATCCCCGACTTACAAAGAGAGAACAGAACAAAACGACCACCGTACTGAACTACATACTTGACCCCTATAAATACAAAACAGAGCAAAAAACCTAAAGTGGCAGGTTTGCTAGGGTATCCTAAAACATCACGAGCCTGGGCCCTCTGTGATACGTTTTGCTAGTAGGCTGTGTTCCACACAGCATTTTTTATCATGCCACATTAATGCGTCCCATACCGGCCCCATGTGTTTTTACAGAGAAAAAAAACGTATTTGTTCCCGGCCACAAATTTTACACGTAATCTCGTAGTTCCAGTCCCATCACCTCAGCAGTCAAATCATTGTATACTCATCACCCACCGCTACACGCGTGCACTGAGTGAAAAAATGCCTATATCAAGACACACATTCATATATGTACAATAGGTGGTTACAACTAAATAAAGGCAGTCCCAATAATAAACCTATGCATGGAGCAACAACACCACACATATTAACGTCAAAACTGTTAGGGTAAGTTCACATGGCGTGGTTTTACACGCTCCCATGTAACATACGCCTTTTTAGCTGCGTGGTTTGCATCCATCAGTCAGAACCCCAAAGGGACCGCAAACGATGTAAGCTAACAAATAAGCAATGTGATTTTCATTGCATTTAATATGAACCACGCATCGGCATACCACGGATAGAGAATCGCCGATTCGTGTCTTCATAGTGTCTTATCGGATCTGACCTTTTGGATCTGTTCCAAGAAAAGGACCATTTCAATTCATTGGTCCGAAAGACGCAGCAGGAGCCCTATCTAAAACATACATCCAACTTACACGGCCGGCTTTTGGCGGGGGGTTCCCCCGCATAATGGTGGTCACCTCCCAGCCACCGGCCACGCGAGGGCAAGAGTCTGGAAACCTCCATGGCCTGCCAGCAGCAGCGGAGGGTTTCTTTAAATGAGCCGAGCGGGGCGCGCGGAGTAGAATCAGTGACCTACACTGGTGCCTGCCTTGGTGCCGTTCCTATAGTTTGGTAAAGCGTAAATAGTATCGATCTTCTGACTGGGCAGGGAGGGAGAGGCAGGAGGGATCGTTCGCCCCGACGGCCAGCGCTTCTCCGTGTATGAACAGCCTCCTCAGTGTCGTGCATGGGGGTGTGACTACGGGCGGCTGCAGCTCCCACATCCCCTGCGACACTGAGACTACTTCACGGATACCAAAAACTCCAGCTCGGGCAGCCCTCAGGACCTGTCCGGTGTGCAGGGGGTGGGCTGCAGGGGAACCTGGGAAGCCGTGACATAAACAAAAACAAAAATAGTTTAAAAAATGCTCAAATGGGAGGGGGCACAGTGACTTGGCTTAATATGTTGCCACAACCCTGACTTAACCAGGGGGACAAAACATGGCTGCGAAGGGGCACTGGTCAGGCTATATGTGGGGGCAGCTGTCAGGCTAAAGGGGGTTGTGTGGCATTCTACCTGAGCTACAGAGGTTCAATACCTGGTGGGCTTGCACAGGGGGCACTGGTCTGCTAAATTGGAGGTTGGCTACTGTCCTGGTCAAATTGGGTGGGCAACACCAGACACCACGGGGACACATCCCTGGCACGCCAACGGTGGTGGCCCCTGTGACATAGGCTCCTGTAGTAGATTGGCCTTCTAACCCCAATTACTGGGACAAAGGGGCCGATACCGTGGCTAACAACGGGCACTAGGACAAGAAGCAAAGGGGCACTGACGGCTAATGGGGGGCAAAATACCTGACTACAAAGGGTCAATTACCATGGCTCCAAGGGGCACTGGTCTGGATAAATTGTGTGTGGCATCTACCTGACTACGACGGGTCAATACCTGGCTACAAGGGGGCACTGTCTGGCTAATGGGGGGCACTGATCTGGCTAATATATTGGCATCTACGACTGACTACACCGGAGGCAATAGCTGGCTACACGGTTGGCCACTGTCTAGGCTAATTGGGTTTGCACTAACTGGCAAAATTATGGGGCCAACCTGTGCCAAGGTCATAATGAGGGCACTACCTGGCTACAATGGGGCACTGTTCATGGCTAATTGATGGGCATACTACCTGACTACTAAAGGGGCAATACCCTGGCTACAAGGGGCACTGTCTGGCTAAGGAGGGGCATCGTTACCTGACTACAGGGCAATACCTGGCTGCCAGTGGGCACGGGTCTGTGTGCTAATGGGGGGCACACTGTTCTGGCTGAATGGGGGGATCCTAGCCCGACTACATAGGGTACATAATACCCTGGCTAAGGCAAAGGCACTGGTCTGGCTAATAGGGGTGTTGGGGCATCTACCTGACTACAAGGGGCATTATACCTTGGCTACAAAGGGCCAACTGTCAGGCTAATGGGGCACTGTGTCTTGGCTAATGGGGGCATCATCTACTGACTACAATGGGCAATCACCTGGCTACAAGGCGGGCACTATCTGGCTATGGGGCCACTGGTCTGCTAATGAGGCAATACGCTAGAAGACTACAAGGAGGCACTGTCTGTCTTAATGGGGCACTGTCTGGCCTAATTGGGGGCAATCTCACGCTGACAACAAGGAGCAAATACCTGGCAACAATGGGCACTGTCTGGCTAAGAGGCAATCATACTTGGCATACAAGGAAGAAAACCTGGGCTAATTGGGGTGTCAAACCAGGCCTATTGGAGGCAATACCTGGCTACAAGGGGATACTACCTGTCTAAAAGCAGGCAATAACCTGGCTACAAGTGGGGCAAATACCTGGCTATGAAGGGCGAATACCTCTGGCTACAATGTTGGGCACCGTTTGGTCCTTTTGGCCTTGAGTGTAGTGGGGCAATACCGTTACTCCTGGTGGGCAAACAACATAGAGCTTAACAAGGACACTGAGCCTTAGGCTACAAAGAGGGGCACTGCCCTAGGCTCACAAGGTGGCATCGCTTAGCCCAGGTGTAAGGGGCATCTAACCTGACAATAATGGGCTACACCTGGCTAATAAAGGGACTACCGTGGAAAAAGGGGCTACTACTCTGGTTATTCCTTCCAAGAGTGGAGTCGTAAATGGTCCCAACGAGAGGAGAGGGTGTGTGCAAATAACACAGGGGATGATGGTGCTCGCCAACAAAATGGACGTGTGCCAAGGGCCATATATTTTGCTTGCGCGCGCAGTGGGCCAAGGACTAGTCTAAACTCCTGTCATTTATACCACTTTCAAAAGTTGGCAAGTAAGAACCTTATATAATTGAGCAGGGATTGTGGCGATCTAGCCATACCTAACAGAATACCAACAGCGGCCAATACCAAACACAAGGCAGATGCATGATGGATATGTGTTGGATCCGTTATGAGAACCAATCGAGTGATGCAGCGTTTTGGGAATGCGATTTTCGGGATCCACACAGATCCGAAAAAACGAAACCCAATACGCCTACTGTGAACATAACCCATACTAATAAGCAAATCCTCAACAATACCAAAGCAAATCACTTTCCAAACTACCCTGACTGTGAGGACTACCAGAAGTTACACAGACCTTAATAAACAACATGTACAACCAGGAGCAGTTCACAGCCGGATCGACTCACAGGTGACGTCTTTTCTGGTTAGAGTGGTCGTCTTCCCTTTGTTTTTTTCCCTTTCAGCTCAGACCTCTATGATGACTACTACCGGATCGTTCGTAACCGGTTCTCTAGCAAGAATATTATTACTACATTTAACACAATAACAACACATCTTAGAATCCACTGCCTTTCCAGAAGCTCCTTACCCCTTTTATCCCTGTATTTCGTGTACAAAACTTCGACCATTGGGGTGATACGTGTAAAGTGTGTGGGATTATTGAATGATAGGTTGTGGAGCAGTATTTAGAGTGGTGGGGTGTAATGGAGTCACAGCTAACAAAGGCACAATGTCCTGGGGGAAGAAAAAAAGAAGAGGACCACTCCCCTAGAGATTGTGCGTGCGGCATGTCGCCCTATCCCTCCCCAGGATCATATTGTGCTTGCCTTGAACCATTGCCTTAGTCCCAATCCCCCCCTGTCGACACTTTCCGTGTCCATCGACCACCTAAAGAATCCAGCCACAGCCATATACCTTTAAGGGGCGTGCAAAAAATAGAGATTAGTACTGGACACCAATATTTGGGCCCAAAAAGTACCTAGAAACTTCAACCCACACAGCCACTTCCCCAAACACTTACTTCCTAACACACATCCCCCCACCTCCGCCTTACACACCGATTTACCGTCCCTTCAACCTGCCCCACAAACCCAAAAACCCTACAAACCCCCACATCCTTCCCAAAATTACCGTCACCCCCGCTATCAAATTATGGCTCAATAAAAGTAAGGGTACGGTGGTTTCGCTGGAACCACCAAGCAAGCGAATGAAAAGTATATAAGCCCACGCCCGGGAGCAGAGTTCCCCAAAGTAGCACCCCGGTATTCACCAGAGCCCGGCCGCAAATGGCCGAGGAGTCTACCAGGATTCTACCTGACGTGACTTTGCATATGCTTGTGTGGCGAGCCGGGAAATGCTGGTACAGAATCGACATTGCAGAAGGTCGGGACAGGCAGAAGGTCAGGTGCAGCGGCAGAATGTACGTGGTCAGAGAAAAGGCAGGACGTCAGGGCAGGCGGCAAACAGACAAGGTCAGGGGAAACGTAATCAGTCAGAGAGTGGCTGGGGCGTTAATCCTTATATAGGGACCCCAGCGGCTGGCAATTGACGTAAATAATTACCGTGCACAGCCCTATTAATCCAGAGCCAGTCCGTGCCGCGCCCTGGCGCCCTAAAGAGAGGAATCGGTGTAATGGCGCGCGGCGGCAGTGACATGCAGGAGCAGCGTACAGGACAGAGCGTGTGACGGTGTAAGTGAGGCCGTCGCCAGCCCCCATGACATTAACCGATACCGCCCCACTCTGCCCTCTTCGCGTACAGGTCTCCTCCCCCGGGTCTTTGTTCGGAACTTACAGAGAGGTCAGGTTGACAGAATAAGTCCTCTAGGTTCCCAAGAACTCTTCTCTAAGTCCCCCGAACCCCTTCTAGTCGGTAATAAGAAACCAACCGCTGTTTCCCCCTCACGTTTTTTTCCTTTTATTATCCCGGCAGCACCTCCTTGCCTCAAAGATGTTTTATCGGCGTTGTTCCACAGTAGAAGGCGAGGAAAAGTCCACTGGGAGAAGCGATTCAGCAGACCACCGGTTTTGAGGAGTACAGAGACGATGGAAAGTGCGTATCAGGGATACGCAGGAGTGGGATGCAAAGTGAAGCTTGTAGGACACCAGGGTGTTTAGATTTGCCCCGGAACGTACCTCGGACAAAAGGGCCCCCCACCAAAGGGCCACACAAGACCCATGCCACCCTATGTAATGCGCCCAAGGAACATGTGACAGCAACCTCAAAACTCCGCCCCCCCCAAACACCTCGTCAGAGACCAAATGTTCGGAGTTCACACGGAGCCCCACCGCCTTGTTCAGCCTGGACCTTGGAGGGCAGCGGATGCCCGTAGAAGGCCTGTCGTGTGGACATTCCAAAGTGGCCTAGGATGTCTCGTACTTTGGCATACCACCACTGGCCGGGTAGACGTGAGACTAGGTAACCAGAGTAGAGGAGGGCGTGGATGTAGCCCAAACACAAACAAACAGAGGGAGAGGATCTCAGCAGACTCTGTAGTCTATAGGAATAATATAAACGGACATACACACAACAGTATCCCTAGGGAGGAGGTCAGGACCCAGATATCCTGACTGGGCATAATACACAAAAAGATCTAAAAGAAGAACATAAAACATGGTTTTAAGGGAGAAATAACCCGGCTCTCTAGACCTACAAACTACCTCATCTGCCCATATGTATAGGGGGTGAAACTGCAGTAAGACTAAGCTGAACTTGCAACTGAGCACACAGAGTCCAGCCGCCAGACATCATCGACACAAAACTAGACCTCCCATATCCGAGAGCTAATATGTAAATGGTGTGAGCCTGTGTAGCCGAAAAATGATGGTGGAAAGAATTGTCAGGTCCAGCAGGGAGGTGAAGAGGGTAAACCCGGGCAGGTTGAACAAAGTTTAGTCCACTTATGACAATCTAAACCGTCAGCCACCCAATGTACACCGTGTTTTCCATAGGAGGCCGGGAGGTCAGTACCTAAAATCCTGACAATATAGTGGACCAATGGTCTTTCTGGCACCAGGTAGGGAAAGGCAGAAGCAGAACCCGCGGGGTCTGAGACGGAGGGACTTGTTACGGCACAGGAGGAACGCGGCATGGCCTGGACAATGAGTCTCTAAGTACGGTCTTGAATCGAGAGAGGGCCACCAATAGTAGCGAGAGATTAGTATGTAAAAAGGACTTGTTGGGACACCCAGGTCTGACACCCGCTGTATTACGATTAGGAAAATCCCCACTTAAAGGAATTCGAGGTCCGCATGGCAGGACGGTTGACGTAGGTCTATTCCCAGTGTGGGTAGAATGTAGAAGATCCACGGGAGCCGACCGTAAGATGTGACTTCAGAATGAGGAATTAATGAGGCTGCAGTAGGCGGCACTAGGCCCACAAGTGTGCAGGAGGATCTAGATAGGTCGTGAACCCGCACTGTGACGTTCTTTTTCCAGGCTGCCGAAAGGTGACGATGGAAGTAAAAAAGCGTGCGCACGACGCGCGCGCTCCCCACCCACACCAACATTCACACTCGTTGCTTGCGTCGATTCCTGACACTTGGAGGTGGGTTAGACGGTGCGAGGTGGAGATACCGGGGCGAGTGGCTATGACTATGTGTGTCGTCTCTTGTGAAACCGTTGAGAAGATCTTCGAAGAAAGGGTAGCCCCCTTCCAAGATGACGCCATTCTTCAAGGTGCATTAACTTAATATGGCCAGTAGTTCACGATCACTAACACTCGATGAAATTTGTTACGGGATAATGGTCTCTCAGGGCGAGCCGGACAAGTGGCCACGCCCCCCCCACTCCTCCCTCCAACAACGACGGCACCGCGTGCGCCCATAAATCCCTTCTGTCCACGCTCATCCCCCAATCTTCAGGAGCTTAGGCGACCCCAACACAGGTCCCCCCGACTGTGGTCCTCATGTCCTGACCTGTGCTGCTACACTCCCCTTGCTCAGCCTGCTCCAAGCCGGCAAACACGCCTGCATCCCTTCAAACAATTCAACGGGAGGTCACAGGAAATAGGGGAATCGCAAACTTACAATTGTGAGGGCATCCCAGTGGGGCCACCAGTTGTATGACGAATTGCGTGATTGCATCCTGTCCAGTAATAGATTTAGTCGAACCTCCAAAAAGTAGCTGGATGGACAGAGAGACCTCCTACCGGTCGGGCTTTTGGTGCCACTGCAGGCCCGCTAGAAAGCTTAGAGGGATCCATCAGGAGACCCTGATCCCAAACATGAACCCTAAGAAGGGTAACGAAGGTGCGTTACAACAGGCATTTCTCCAGTTTGGCAATATAGCTGGTGGTACGGAGACGTCTGAGCACCTGGCGGACGTGGTGGCGGTGAGTCTCTAGATCTGGAAGAAGATTAAAATGACCGTCCAGACTCGACAAATACACCTACCAAGAGAAGATCGTGTAAAGCACCTCGTTGACGAATGTAACAGAACACAGCCGGAGCGTTGCAGAGGCATACGGCATGACGAGATATTCGAATGGCCCATCTCGGGTGTTAAAGCCGTCTTCCATTCGTCGCCTTCCCCGGATACGAATCAAGTTGTGAAGCATCCGCGTAAATCCAATTTGGAAAAAATGTTGCGCCACTCAGGGCGATCAAACAGTTCCGAGACAGAGGCAGGGGGTATCGATTTTTTTATGGATATTTTATTGAGCTACAGATAATCGATACAGTCCGGAGAGTTCCATCTTTTCTTTCAAACAAAAAAAGAATCCATCCCCCGAAGGGCGAAGTGTCTTTTTTTGCGGTAAAAACCCTTTATGGAGATTCTCCTGAATATAATCCGACATCCGCCTTTGTTTCCCTTTCCCAGGTACAGAAAGAGGGTAGACTCTGCCTCGAGTAGGAGTGACCTAACCGGCTTGCAGGTCAAATAGGACAGTCCCAAAGGGCCGGTGCGGTGGTCACACAGTTTCAGCCTGTCTTTCAGAAAAAAGACTTCGGCTACAATCCTGGTACGTGAGATTTGGCAGACCCGGCAGAGGCTTCGTAGGCTTTACAGAGTCGTAACTAAATCAGGAACGGAGAACAGAGAGGCATCGGCGAGATGGCCCCGCTGCCCCCCAATGATCAATTTGGTTTCCGCCTGTTTCCTAATCCAGTGTTCGGAGCATACTCTTTTAGCAACCAAGGAAGGCCCCTTGTGTATAGGCACGCTATCCTGTCAATAAGCGGGGCGCAGAGTGCAGAAGCCGAATAGCATTCTTTTCTTGAGGGCATTCGCCACTGTCAGAAGAGATGAACATGGGTTTCGTTTCTCAGAGAGGGGTCCCGGAGACAAAACCTGATAAAATTTCCAAAATTTCCAGCGGGGACCCCGAATCAAGTAAGGCAGTGGCTTGAAAGGTGCTGTCCGTCGCAAAAAAAATAAAATAATAATTTTAAATAATGAAAAAAAAAAAAAAAAAAAAAAGTCAAAAAATTATAAAAAAAAAAAAAAAAAAAAAATAAAAAAAAAAATAAAAAAAAAATAAAAAAATAAATTTTTCACACAGAGTACGTGGAATGGGTCAGATGGGGAGAGTCCGCACTGACTACCTAGGGATGCGTCTCCATGCAGCCCTAGATGGAGATTTCCTTGGGCGCGACCGGACAGTTCCCAATGAGTGGCCAGTAACCAGCACCCGCCACAAGAAGAACAATAGCCGCCTCTGACGACGCTGTGAACCCTCCTGTAGTTCAAGATGAGGCCCTTTTTAGACCTGCATGGGTTTTCGTCCTCGAGGAACCATAGAGGCCGGAGGAAGTGAGGTCGTTGAAAAACGTGAGCCAGACGAGGTTATGCCTCGTGGTCGGGGTGACCTCTCCGTTGGAGGCGGAGCTCCTTTGATGTCTCTCAGGCAAATCCGAATGTAGGAATCGAGGTGGCCAAAAATCGAATCAGTTCGTGCCAGAGTGGATGGCAGGTCCTGACCAGCAGAGCTCAGTCTTTATTGCGCCCAGAGAGGCCTAGCCAAGAATGGTTGCCTACCCAACCTGCCCCCATTGTTCAGTCCAGATCTAGCGAGGGTTGCGGACCATAGTTTGCAAAAAAAACCGCATATAATGACTCCCAGACTAAACGGAAATAAGAATCCTCTGGTCTGAATTACGACGAAGATTGAACTTTTTGGTGGTTAATTTGTAAGCGGGTATGAGTGGAGAAAACCAGGCACCTGCCCAAATACAAACCCCAATAAGTGAAAATGGTGGTGGTGCATCATGCTATGCAGGTGATTTAATCAGCTGCAGGGACAGGATGACTGGGTTGCAACTGAAGGAAAGATGAATGGCGGCCTAGTACAGGTGAATAACCTGGATGAAAACCTCTTCCAGAGTGCCTTTGGACCTCAGACTGGCCAAAGGTTCTTCTTCCAACAAGAGAGAATGACCCAAAGTACACAGCAAAAATATCAAAGCAGTGGCTTCAGAACACACTCTGTGACCCTTCTTTTTGCACCGTCATTCCCAAGAAGACTCATGACTGTATACTAGCTCAAGAAGGGGTGCTTCTACCTAATGCTGAGCAAAGTTCTGAATACTTAAGACCATGAGCTATTTTTCAGTTTTTCATGTTTTAAAATAAATTTTTGTAAAATTATCACATTTTTGTTTTGTTTCTTTCCAAGATGGGGTGCAGAGTGTTACATTAATCCGCAGAAAAAATTTAACGTTTTTGGATCTTACCAAATGGCTGCAATGAAAGAAACAAGAAAAAATTTAAAGTAGGTCATGAATACTTTCTGTACCTCACAGTAGGTCCTCCTTCTTAGATGAAGGTATCCAGTAAATAGGTCCCCCTCCTTAGGTATGTATATAAGGTAACCCTCCTCCTTATAGTTAAGTAGTATAATATAAGTCTCAGTCTCCACCAACTGAAGTAGAGTCACTCTAAGAACCCCACCCACAGAACGGTACTGAAAATATTCAGCGATAAACACCACATTACTAACGGCAGCATGTATTAAACGCGGTTTACGCCCGTCCAACTAGTCCCTAACCCGGGAATAAAAGTGCTTCATTGGAATCTGTCGCCACAAATGGAAATGCCGTTGTCTGGCCACTTTCCCAATATTGACACACAGACAGAACCCCAGGCTTCACAACTCTTATCAGGCTATGCAGCCACTTTATTTCCACTTCAGGCCAGGTCAGAAAAATACCAACAAAAACATAAACAAAATCCTTGGCCAGACCTGGTGTATCCACTAGCTATTCTATAACAAAAATTAGTCGCCAGTCTCGCTAACAGTGAACTTGTGCCTAAACTCTGCGCAAGCGCCACAAACAAGTTTTATACCAGCCCTACTGTCTGGGTCCGTGCTATCCTGGAAGACGCACACGCCTGCTTGCCTCAAGTCGCTGGGTAGAGCGCCCTTCCACCCTACCACTGCCACTCAAATGCAGGTAGCAGACCACAATGCAGGTACAGAGGTAAATATGAAAAAAAAAATAACAATAAGACTATGTCTCCACGGCATAGCAATACGATCGTATTTTCGCCGCTTTTAGGATTTTAAAAGTGCTGAAAATACAATCGTTCAGGCAGCCCCATAATACAATAAAAAAAAATTACCTTGTTCCACGGGTCTTTTTTCTACGTCTTCTTTCATCGCCGGTGTTTAACAACGTTGTAAATACGCCGGGCTTTTAATTTTTTTGGGTGTCTTCCCATACAATTCAATCGTATGGGCGACGTAAATTAAAAAAAAGAGAACCGACCGCAGTTTTTGCACAAAACGTGATAAAAACCCGGGTCCTCAAAGGGGAAAAAAGGTTTTAAAAAAAAAATTTTGGGCTGTTTTTTGTCCATGCGTGTAACCCCTACCTAATTTTTTCCTTTCTTTTGCCGACCCTTCACCTTCTGCCCATCACTCTGTCTGGCTGTTGGTCTGGGGGCTGCCGGGGAGCATTCCGACTGGCGGTTGATACATACGCGCCAGTGCAGGGACGCTCCCCCCGGCACTTCAGCCCACAGCCAATAGATATGGTATGCCCTGGTGGGCAGGGCGCGAGGTAATTTCATTGTGCTGCTGCACAGTTTACTGTTGCGGCCGGGGGGGCGGGAACGTTTTTTTCCCGAGAAAGGGGGCCCCCCGTTTCCCCGTGCGGACAGGTTCGGGGAAGCAGCCATTTTATCTAGGACACAAGCCCCGGATAAAATGGCCTAGCGATGCCCCTGCTTATGGGGCATGCTGGCACTTGTAGTTCCATGTTCCACACAGATAATAGCTGGGGGAAATGACAATTCCAGCATCCCACAAGCACAAGGAAGTCTTCTTAACGGGGGCACGACAGCAAAAAAAAATGAAAAAACCCCCTTCCCTCCTACCGAAAATAAAAAAAAAAAAAATTTTTTGTGCTGGATTACATTTAATAAATATACTTGTTCCCCCTAAAATACAAAATTTTAACTTAAGAACAAACCTTAGCCCCCATACGCCGTAACCCGGGGAAAGCCTGTATTTTCAATTCATATGTGAAGGGGTTTTCTCCTTAAGTGAAGCAATAAATGAGGACCGCAATGCAAGATAAGAACCCAGTTCAATGTATTTACATATGTTATTGCTACATATATGATAACTTAACCACACCAAACATCCTAAGCAGGATAAATGGCAAAGTCCTTTGTTTGGTGCTTAAAAATAATGATGGGTCACTTCTTTCCGGACTTCTTGACCCTGCCTACTGTCTTGCACCTCCTCTACTTTCTCCTCATCCCTGGGTCTGCTTTTGGTCAAGGAAACTTCATGTTGTAAAGCAACATTGTGCAGGATTGGACACACAACAACAATTTTGCAAACAAAAGCTGGATGAACATAATGCCTTCCAAAAAATTCATCTCGAAACTCTTTTCAGCAAACAAATACACCTCGTAATGGGCCCTTTTTTGTTTGTGGGCCGCTTGTGGGTTCCTCAACTGGCGTTTACTGCTGTGTTGTGCCTGATGGTCTAACACCACAAGAATGGGAATGATGTTCATTTCTGAATAGAAAAGCCACAGTTAGTTTCTGGAAGGACAATGTTTAACAAAAAAACCTCTGTAATGTGTCAGAACTTTGTGCCACACATCTGTTGTTGCATTCTTTTTTGGGACAAAGACACTGTTTGGCCGATTGTGCTTAAGATCCACCTGATAACAGGGCCCACATTTTTGAAAACTAACAGTAGTCTACACTCCTTTTGATGATGCTCTGGAGGTTTTCAATGGGGTTGAGGTCATGGGAGCATGGGGGCCCAAAACCATAAGTTTGTCCCCCTTTTTTGCCCCCTAGCACCAGGATGCGATTTTTTTTGCAGATAGCGGTGCATTTTTGCAGAAAATAAATTTGCTGGGGAATGCCGGTTCTTCTTCTTAAACCAGGGGGAAAGTGCTTTTTTGAGAAACTCCATACATTAGGGTTCATTTTACCCCTTTCGGGGATCCAAAAGGGCCCCCAAAATCCCCTTTCCCCAAATTTTCCACCCAAAAAAATTTACTCCCCTCCTCCTTGTTGCCCCGTACCCTGTTTGCAGGGGGGTTCTATCAACCACCATTTCCAACCATCCATCGGGGACCATCACGTTGCAGGGCCCACTCATCGGGAAAAAAACATTTTTTGAAGTCAGCTTATTATTTTTGCCCACTGGAGCCGTTTGCTTGTGTCAGTGGATAGAGGGGGTTGACGGGATGGCTTACCCCCCTGCAAACCTCGAAGGACCCTGTATCTTGTTGTGGGGGGGCCCGTGGGAGGCACCGCAGCTTCAAAAACTTTCTCTGCTAGACAAGGCATTTTTCACTGCTTTTTTTAAAAATGCATAATGCCTTTTGGGGAAAGAGCCTCAATTTTCCCTTATCACCCAAACGTGTTCTTGAATCGCTACTACTTTTGATTGTGGGGTAATCATGATGAAGTGTTTTGGGTTTTTTGATTGTAGTCATGCCTTAAAACTAAACACCCACAATTTTTTTCCCACACCCGACACACCTTTTTTTTTTTCCCTTTTTTGGCTAAAATGTAGGGTGGGGCTACTGTGCTCGGGCGCAGGATAAAAGGGGCTGCAGCAGCGTGCAGATCCCCCCCGTATATATGCTGCTGACAATTGTAGTGACAGGGCCCAGCCCCTCCTGACAGGGGGAGTTCACCACCAATGGGGGGATCCGGGGCCCGCCCAATCGCTGCAGGGGGGGTTCCAGAACCCATTTAAACCCCTGAAGGGGGGGGCTGCGCCTGTGATTTTCCGGGTACCTTTTATTTGTTTTTGTGTTTGCTTATCCGTTTTCCTGACCCCCTGTTTTCTGACCCGGTTTGCTCCGATTTTGTCCCCGCCCCTTTTTTTTGAACTCCTTGTTTACGTTTTTCCCCCTATTTGATTTTGGTTTTTGGCGTTCCCCTTTGTTTGACCCGGACTTCAAACTATTTACTTCCTCACGCCCCAGCACTTTAGCATGCAGGGACGCCCCAGTTGCTGTCTCCCCGCCTAGGCAGCACGTCAAGTGGGCAAGACGGGTGGGGGGGGTTCCATTTGGGCTACTGCACCCCCCTTTGAGTGACATTACACGGGCCGAAACCGTTACGCTTACCCCCTTGGACCCCATGACAGCTTGGTAAGCAATTCAGGGCTAACCACTGTCCGGATCGGGGTGAGGGTAGAACAAGGAATCTCCCCCAACAGATGTCCCGCACACCTTCCCTCATGTGGAACCCCCTATCCAGTTGCCTGAATTCTCTGGAAACAGGAACCTTTGTGCTTTAGAGGGGTTTTCCCCTGTATTTTAGGCCCCGCCCATTACCTCAAAGAGGAACAAAGGGTGGGAATTGTTATGTCCCTATGCAGGGCCCCCCGGAGTGGGCATTTTCTTTACGCATAATCACCTAACTGTCTTCTTGACATTTTCTTTCCCGCTTTGGGGGTACTTTTAAAACCCAGATGGGGAACTGTGGCCGAAGCCACGACCCCCTTGGGGCAGGGGGAGAAGACTGTGGGGGATTTTGCTCCAATTTCGTCGCGGGTGCTTTCCCTGGGAGGGAATGATGCAGCTCTCAATGCCAGTTTAGATTGGGTTAGCTGACCATGTGAAGGATTTATTGGTGGCAAAAACCCCCCCCGGGTATTTTAGATGGGGCCATGGCACGGGCCCCGTTTCTTTGACAGATTTTTTGGGGAAAGACGGCAAAAAGGCCCCCCCCCGGTGGGTCCACACCATGGTCCCCCCAAAAACCCTTTTTTTCCACTTAAACCAAACCATGAAGGGGGGCTTTTCTGTCATAGGTAGTGACCGTAGGAATACTCGTCGCATCAGGGTTTCTTCTATTTGGGAAAAAAAGGACACAGAATTCGGAATCTCCAAAGGGAAAGACCAGGTCGAAAAATCCAACGCTAGGTGGTCAGCAGAAGATCACCTAGGCAGCAGTTTTTCCCCTATTGTATCTAATAAGTTGCTGCTCCCATTTAAGATTTCTACTTGTGCTGTCCGGTTCTGGGAGTGGTTTGGGGATTCGGATCAGTTCAAATTTTGTTATGCGTTTTGAAAACCTTTGGGGGCCTCCTTGTAGACCGCTATCTGACTCGCTGCGGGCTTGCTATTGACTCCACTCCACTAGATGGGGGCGTAACCCCAAATTGTCCCCTGAGCGGAAAAATGGGGTGGGATCCTACATTTTAAAAAGTGTACTTTTGTCATGGGGGGGCTCCCCCACTGATGGGTTTGGGGGGCGCCCTAGTTGGGAAGCATAACCAGTGTTTGACTGGGAATTTAGGAAATTAGGGCAGGGGGGGGACAACGGTGCTTTACGATGCTCCCTTTCCACTGGGGAATAGAGTGCAGCAAAGTTCTTCGGGGAAACGGTGGTGCCAGCGTTGAGGCCTATGCCATCTTTTGAATTTTGCGCCGGGGTAAGGTTCCCAGAATCGTCCTTGGTAACTAGCCCCCCACCGTACCAACGTCCTATGTGGTTCGGGGGTGGTTAACCCGGGGCTTATCGGGTGAAATTAACCCCTTCTCTCCGTATACAAACGTATCCCATCGGCACTTTGAAGAGGTATATTAGCCTGTGACCCGCCTCTAGGCCCCTTTTTCCAGTATGATAAAGGGGGGGTTTGAAAATGAATCCCCTATCTTTGATTTGCATAAGGGCCAAAGTCACTGCAGTACCTTCCATTGGAAGGGGTATGGCCTGAGGGGAGATCAGGGTTCCGGCAAACCTCCTGCGATCGCCTGGAGGGAATTCCATGAGTTCACCCCGACAAACCCAGACCCGGGAAGGGTCCCGGGGGCCCCTCCTAAAAGGGGGGGGCTGTAAAGGGGTAGGGTGTGTCAGGGGCAGGGTCAAAAAGGCTGCACACTGATGCACCGATCCCACCCAACACATGGCTGACAACTCTGGTGACAGGTCCACCCCCGAAGGGGGGGAGTTTCACCCGCCAATGGGGGGGGCCCGGAAGGCCGCTCCAATAGCTGCGGGGGGGTACCAGAAACCCCTTTAAAACTCCCCAAGGCTGGGCTGCCCTGTAATTCCCCGGGTCCTTGTTATTTTTTTTGTGTTTTCTTTTCCGTTTTTTGACCCGCCTGTTTCCCACCCGGGTTTTTCTCCTGATTTTGCCTCATCCCCTTTTTGTTTACCCGGGTTGTTTCGTTTACCCTCTATTTCTGATTTTTGGCTTTGGCGTTCCCATTTGAATTGACCCGGGCTTCTGACTATTTACTTCCCCATTCCCCACACTTTAGCCGCAGGGGCGTCACCCCATTGCCGTCGCCCCAGGGCAGCATTCAAAAGGGGAGGACAGTGGGTGGGGTTCCATTAGGGCTCACTGACCTCCCTTGACTACATAGGCCTTAATAAGGGGACAGCCTTTTTAAGTAGTCTTGCCTTTAATTGGACACACCGCCAAAATAATTAGAAGGGGTCTGCAAAAGCTTTCATGATTAAGACCCTGACACCCCATCACCACAAGATTTAACTGCATCAAAAAAAATTTTTACCTTATCACCCTAAACATTTTTGCATAATAATTTGGGAAAACTGTTTTTGCAACTTGCTTATACAGACATGAACTTTTTCCCCCTGTTACCACCATCATAAATACCTTGGCCCACATTTTCCCAAAACGCCCAAAGCCTTTATTGGTCTTTTTTGCGCCAAAACCACTTTTGACGCCCTATTCTCAATGTAAAGAAATGTCCATACACCAAAACTAGGGGCATTATACCCGGGCACGACACATTATAAAGGCCCAAAAAATACATTTTGCCTGTCCATTCCAATCGCCATTTAGGGGATTTAATTTAAAAAATGAAAATATGCACCCCCGTATGCAATGCGCCTAGAGGCGTATTACATACAACCCTGATAGCTATGCCCGCGTTTGTGCAATTGCTGCGATTTGCACACTGCCCTATTTAGGCCATGGCCTTTTTTGCCCATAAGTTTAACCCAAAGCCAGATTTTGAGAAAGGGACTTTCTGACGCATTTAAATGTTTTTAAAGCGCCTTTAAAAAATCCACGTGCCGCCCTTTTTGAACAGTTGCCCCTTGGGTGTATCTTTTTTAATGGGTTTTTTTCTTTGAAATTGCATTCTCGTATCCTCGCTTCTTCAAAATTTTAAAGTTTTTTTGGGAAAATAATTTCCAAGTGAAAGTTACTTGTCCAGGCAAAATGTGGCACACTTAGCAGGTTTATATTTCTTCCTGGGCCAGGCGCCTAATCCCTCCAATCGTCTCATTGTGTCCAAATTGCTCTTTTTAAGAAGTTTCACACGGCTTAATTGCGGACATATTTTACCCGCAATTTTCGGCTTTTACGGGGGGGGGGGAGGGGGGCGGGAGCCCCCCTCCCCATGACATTCATTATCCGGTGCGATACGCCGTGAAAAAATTTTAAAAATGTAATTTTGCGTATTTTCTGAGCGGGGGAGGAGACGTTTCCAAGTTCCATGAAACTTGGGTTACTGTAATGACTGGGGGGGATTTCAGCCCTAAATTTCCCCAGTACAGCGCAAAAAACGGCTAAAATAGGCCCAAATAAGCCGTGAACAAACCTAACAGGCACGATGCTGGGGCGCGTTAAAATAATTGCATAACTTGGGGACCGAAAGTAAGGAAGCCTATCACCCCCAAATATTTAAAGTTCAGCGCCCTTTAGTGAACGAGCGAAATACGTCTTTTCTTTGCTAAATTTCTTTAAACATATAAACAAACCAAACAAATCTAATTGTTGCACCAAGCTGGGACCAGGCAATTTAAAACCGAGTACAAAAAAAGCAAAAAAAGAAAAAAATTTTGTCTGCGACAAACAGTGGATGTTTGGCATATGTTTATCATATAGAACCGACACGTTTGAACGAATGTTCTAACACTGTTCCACTGAGCCTTATCTGCTCAAAATAAGGTGGTGGGGCACGAACCCTTAGTGGTATAAACACTAATGATTGCAGTCACACATTTATATTATGTGTGTTCCTGTAATCCTCTTTTATGCCCTAGAATGTTGTGGACTTTAGTGTACATGACAACAACACTGAGACGGCTGAAAGATAGAAAAGCGACCACATGATTCCAAAATTACAAAATTCAGGGATCTTCATCGCCCACATAGCAGTACATACCTGTGTGCCTGGTTCCCCGCTTGCTGTTTTAGGTATGCATTGGACAGTGAGGCATTCAAAACGCAGCTGAAGAACACGTGCTCAGGTATGCACAGCAATAGCCCATGTCACCATACACTTACACTGGGTTGATCAAGAAGTAAAGCTTGCTGGCACATAACTTGGAATATTGTGGTGACCCTAAATAGTTTTTCTTAGGTGAAGGTGACCACAAAGCCAGAAGATGTCATGTGCAGGACAAAGGACAGGTATGTAAAGCCCCCCAACCCCAATAATAACAAAGCAAGCAGTCTGCGCCCAGGGCCAACCGAATCATTGTTTCAGAAAGTGTAATGTATTGTGTTAAAGGGGTTGTCTCACTACAAGGACTGCTTTATATGTTAAAGATATTGCAAAAACAAGTCACTTTGTAATATGTGCAGATTAACAGTGTCCTACCTATTCCTAGATATCCCCTCTTGCATCAGCTCCTCCGGTCACTATAGCTACAGACCTGTTCAATCTCTCCTGATAGGCTGCCAACACAGGTTGCTATAGCTACAGACAGAGGCGGGACGACGGGTAGGTAGAGGTAGGCGATCGCCTAGGGCGCCTACATCTGCCTGTCCCTAAGAGGCGCAGGCAGGGCCCCGAACCTCGCTGGGCTCCAGGCCGTTGCCATGGACCTGAAGCGCCGGCGGTCTCTTTGACCGCATCTGTGGAGCAGAGAGCGAGCGCTCCCTGCTCCGCAGACAGTATCGGACCCACTCACCGGAGGATTGCTGGATCCTCCGGTAAGCCGCAGGGCCGACACGTCGGCCGCTGGGTTTCACAAAGCGCGAGGACCCGCCCGCGGCCTCGTGCGCTCAGCAGGCAAGCGTCGCGATGAAGTTGTCATCGCGATGCTTGCCTCTCATCGGGCGCACAGGCGTCATTAAGGCCGTGGGCTTCCGTGGAGCTGCCGGAGGAGCGTCCCGGCACTGGAGAGCGAGGGCATGAAGAGGAGCGCGTGCTCGGGCAGCAGTTAAGGATACAGGTTGTTATTTTTAAGTGCCTGACTGCCCCATACGCCTGCCTGAGCCCCCATACCCCTGCCTGTGGCCCCCATACGCCTGCCTGTGGCCCCTATACGCCTGCCTAGCCCCTATAAATACCGCCTCTTAAAAGAGCCCCCATACACCTGCCTGTGGCCCCTATACGCCTGCCTGTGGCCCTAATATAGCCTCCCTGAGCCCCCATTACACCTGCATAGTTCCCCATACGCCTGCCTATGGCCCCTAAACGCCTGCCTAGCCCTCCAGATGCTGCCTGAGGCCCCTATAAACGCCTACCTGTGGCCCCTAGAACGCTTTGCTTCGCTGCCTGATCCCCACTCATGTACGCCTACCTGTGGCCCCCATAGTTAGCTGCCTATGGCACTCTATACGCCTAGCCTGAGCCCCATATCCGCCTTCCTGTGGCCCCTATACGCCTGCCTGATCCACCATACGCCTGCTGTGGCCCCTAAAATACGCTTCCTTATGGCCTCCATACCCTGCCTGTCCCCATTACGCCTGCCTGTGGCCCCCATATGCCTGCCTGTGGCCCACATACCCCTGCCTGTGGCCCCGATACACCTGCCTGTGACCCCCCATAATGCCATGACTAGCCCCCATACGCTTGCCTGCCGTGGCCCTATATGCCTGCCTCGAAGCCCCATACGCCTGCCTGTGGCCCCTATAATACGCCTTCCTTTTGCCTCCACTACGCCTGCCTTTGGGCCCCATTACGCCAGCCTGTGGCCCCCATATGCCTGCCTGTGGCCCACAAATCCCTGCCTGTGGCCTCCGAATACACCTGCCTTTTGCAACCCACATATGCCGCCTTAGCCCCCATACGCCCTGCCTGATGGCCCCTATACGCCTGCTGTGCCCCCATAATCGTGCATATAGAATCCACGCCTGCCTGTGGCCCCCATATCGCCTGCCCTGTGGCCCCCTATAAACGCCTGCCATGAGGCCCCGCATAGATGCAAAGGAGCGGGATCACGCTGCCAGAGCCCCCATACCGCCTGCCTTGGCCCATACCCTTCCTGTGGCCCCTCTACGCCTTCCTGTGGCCCCTATAAGAACGCCTTCTCTGAGCCCCCATAACTCCTGCCCTTGGCCCCTATAACGCCTGCCTGAGCCCCATAGACATATTACTCCTGCCCAGGTTGCCCCTATAACGCCTGCCTGTGGCCGCCTATAACGCTCCCTGAGCCCCCATACACCAACTACTTCTGCCTGTGGCCCCTATAACTGCCTCAGCCTAAGCAGCCCCCTAACAAATACGCCTGCCTAGTCGCCCATTACGCCCTGCCTGGGCCCATACTACGCCTGCCTGTGGCCCTACATAACAACGCCCTGCCTGTGCCCCCATATGCCTGCCTTGGCACCCATAGATATAGCTTAATAACCCTGCCTGAGACCCCCCATACGCCTGCCTGTGGTCCCATAACGCCTTGCCTGTGGCCCCTATAACGCCTGCCTGTGGTCCCATACGCCTGCCTGTGGCCACAACAGCCTGCCCTGACCCCCATACGCCTGCCTGAGCCCCCATACGCTTGCCCTGTGGGCCCCCATTTGCCTGCCTGTGGCCCCATACCCTCGCCTGTGGCCCAAATATGCCTGCTGTGGCCCCCATACGCCTGCCTTAGTCCTCATACGCCTGCCTGTGGCCCCTATACTCCTGGCCTGTGGCCCCATACGACTGCCTGTGGCCCCCATAGGAAACGCTGCCCTTTGGCCCCTAATACGCCTGCCTAGCCCCCAAAACACCCTGCCTGTTGTCCCTATACGCCTGCTTTTGGCCCCATACGCTGCCTGTGGCCCCATATACGCCAGCCAGTGGACCCCCATATCCTGCCTGTTGCCCCATACGCCTGAGTGTGGCCCCCATACGCCTGCCATCAGAAGCCCGCACAATACTCCTGCCTTGTGGCCCCTATAAACTCTTCCTGGTGGCCCCCATACGCCTGCGCCTGTGGCCCCAAACTGCCAGCCTGTAGTCCGCCCATACTCCTGCCTTGGGCCCTCTATAGAATTACTCCTGCCTGGGCCCCCATATGCCCTGCCTGAGCCCCCATAAGGACAGATAATAGAGGTTGCAATACCCTGAATATCTACGCTAGCCCTGTGGCCCCTATAACGTCCTGCCTGAGCCCCACTATACCGCTGCCTGTGGCCCCTATACGCCTGCCTGAGCCTATAAAACGCCTACCTGAGCCCCATACGCCTAGCTGTGGCCCCATATACAGCCTGCCTGTAAGCTCCCCATAACGCCTGCCTGTGGGCCCCATACGCCCGCCGTGGCCCCATATAAACGCCTGCCTGGTGGCCCCCAAGTACGCCTGCTTGCGAGTCCCCCTATCTATCCTGCCTGTGGCCCCATAAAGGTACTGTCCTTGCCTGAGCCCCCATTCCGCACTGCCTGTGGCACCTAATCACGCCCTCAAAAACGTACACATAGGCTGTATGGACAAAACATTGAACTTTAATTCAGTTTTGTCCATACAGCCTATGTGTACGTTTTTGATTGATATAGGGGAGTCTAAGCAAGGTACTTCTACAGTCTGTGACTATATCGTGTTGCACTGCTAATACGGCATTGTTTGCAACTATAACGCCTGCCCTGTGGCCCCCATACCCGCGTGTGGCCCCCATAGCCTGCCCTGGTGGGCCCCATACGCCTGCCTGTGCCCCCATAATCAACTAAACTCCAGCTGTGGTCCATACTCCTGCCTGTGGCCCTCATACCCCTCATGAGCCCCTATACGGCCCTGCCTGTGGCCCCCATACTCCAGCCTGTGCCCCCATACGCTGCCTGTGGTCACCTATACGCCTCACACAACTACACATAGGCTGTATGGACAAAACATTGAACTTTACTTCATTTTGCGTCCATACAGCCTATGTTTACCGTTTTGATTCTGATATAGGGAGGCTAAGCAAGGTACAACCTAACGTCTGGGACTATAACGTGTTGCACTGCTAATATACGCATTGTTTGCACTATACGCCTGCTGTGGCCCCCATAAGCCTGCCTGTGGGCCCCAATAGCCTGCCAGGGGCCCCCATACGCTCCTGTGGCCCCCATACGCCTTGCCTGTGGTCCCATAACCCGTGCCTGTGCCCCCATACGCCTGAGTGTGTCCGCCCATCAACGCCCTGCTGTATGCCCCTATAATCGACCTGCCTGTGGCCCCTACGCCAGCCGAAGCCCCATAATGCCTGCCTGGTGGCCCCCATAACTTAGCACGCCCTCCTGATCCCCCATATGCCTGCCTTGTGGCCCCCATACGCCTTCCTGTTGCCCCCATAGAATCGCACCTTTGCTGTGGCCCCAATACACATGCCGGTGGCCCCCATCCAAACGCCTGCCTGTAGCCCCTATAAATAAACGCCTGCTGTGGCCCCCATACGCCTGCTGAGTGGCCCCTATATGCTCTAGCCTGAGACCCCCATACGCCTGCCTGTGTGCCCCTATACAAACGCCTGCCTGAGCCCCATACGCCTGTCCTGAAGCCCCCGCAGAACGCGCTGCCTGTGGCCCACAACGCCTAGCCTTTGGCCCCCCAACACCTTCCTGATTGCCCCCATAAAAACGCCTGCCTTGAGTCCCTATATGGCCTGCCTGTGCCCAATACGCCTGCCTGTGGCCCCCATACTCCTTCCTGTGGCCCCAATACGCCAGCCTGTGGCCCCAATACGCCTGCCTGAACCCCCATCAACGCCCTGCCTGTGTCCCTCATACGCCTGCCTGTGGCCCCCATCACGACCTGCCTGTGCCCCATAACGCCTGCATGTGACCCTTATAACGCTGCTGACCCCCATTACGCCTGCCTGTGGCCCCTTATACGCCCTGCCTGAGCCTCCATACTGCCTGCCTGATCCCCCAAGGCCTGCTGTTGGTCCGACCAAACGCTACCTTGGCCCCCATACACCTGCCTGTGGCCCCCATACGCCTGCCTGAGCCCCCAATATTCCTGCCTTTTCCCCAATACGCCGGCCTGTGGCCCCCATACGCGCCTGCCTGTGGCCCCAAACGCCAGCCCTGGCCCAATAAACGCCTGCCTGAACCCCCATACGCCTGCCTGTTGCCCTCAAACACGCCGCCAGTTGTCCCCCATAACGCCTGCCTCGTTCCCATACAATCACGCCTGCCTGTGGGAACCAATACGCCCTGCCTGTGCCCATACTCCTGCCTGAAGCCCCATAACGCCAGCCTGTTGGCCCCCAATACGCGCCTGCCAGTGGCCACCTCATGCACGCCGCCTGGGGCCCCAATACGCCAGCCTGTAGGCCCCATACCGCCTGCCTGAACCGACCCAACAGTCCGTCTGGCCTGTGGTCCCATGCGCCTGCCTTTTGCAACCTATACGCCTGCTCTGTGCCCCCATACGCCGTGCCTGTTGACCCCCATATAAGTATAACGCCTGCCTGTAGCCCACTATAACGCCTGCCTTGGCCCCATATACGCCTGCCTGTTTCCCCCATATGCCTGCCTTGTGGCCCCGCAGTCTACACAATCTCCCCAAACCTTAATAGCACCGCCTGCCTGATCTCCCCATAATGCCTGCCCTGTTCCCCCATAGGTGACCCCTGCCATGGGCCGCCATACGAACCTGCCTGTGGCCCCATACACCTGCCTGTTGGCCACCCATATAACGCCTGCCTGTAAGCCCCATACGCCGCCTGTGGCCCCCCATACGCCTGCTGGTGCCCCTATATATGCCTGCCTTTGGCCCCCCCCATAGAGTAACAAAGCAAACCCGCCTGCAGGCGGCCCCCATACACCTGCCCTGTGGCCCCATACTCCTGCCTGTGGCACCATAAACCCTGCATGTGGCCCTTATATGCCCTGCTGAGCCCCCATAGGCCTTCCATGTGGCCCCCTATACGCCCTGCCTGAGCCTCCATACGCCTGCCTGAGCCCCCAAACGCCTGCCTGTGGCCCTAAACGCCTACCTGTGGCCCCCATACACCTGCCTGTGGCCCCCATACGCCTGTCCTGAGTCACCTATAAGTGCCTGCCTGGTGGCCCCAATACGCCTGCCTGTGGCCCCCCATACTCCTTCATGTGGCCCCAATACCCAGCCTGTGGCCCCAAATTACGCCTGCCTGACCCCATACGCCTGCCTTGGCCCTCCATACGCCCTGCCTGTGGAGGCCCCCATACGCCTGCCTGTGCCCCCATAGGTCCCTACATGTTGGCCCTATATCCTGCCTGAGCCCGCCAATAATACGCCTTGCCTGTGGCCCCCATACGCCTGCCTGAGCCTCCATACGCCTGCCTGAGCCCCCATGCGCCTGCCTGAGGCCCCAAACGCCAACCTGTGGCCCCCATACACCTGCCTGTGTGCCCCAAACGCCAGCCCTGATCCCCTATATGCCTGCCTAGTGGCCCCAAATACCCTGCCTGTGGCCCCCATCACTCCTGCCTGTGTGCCCCAATACGCCATCGCTGTGGCCCCAAAACGCCTGCCTGAAAACCCCCATACGCCTGCCTGTGGCCCTCATTGAGACGCCCTGCCTGTTGGGCCCCATAGGAGTGACTCTACCGCCTGCCTGACCCCATATTACGCCTGCCTGCGTGGAACCATTACACCTGCCTGTGGCCCCATACAGATCGCCTGCCTGAGCCCCCATACGCCAGCCTGTGCCCCATACGCCTGCCCTGTCCCCATAGTTGTACGCCTGCCAGTGGTCCCTCAATACGCAGCCTGTGGCCCCAATAAGCCTGCCTTGAACCCCCATAGTACGCCGCCTGTGTCCCCCATTCGCCTGCCGTGCCCCCTTGAACGCCTTGGCCTGTGGCCCCCATAACTCCTGCCTTAGCCCCCATATCCCTGCCTGTGCCCCCCCCATACGCCTGCCTGTGGCCCCCATACGCCTGCCTGTGTCCCCTATACACCTGCCGTGGCCCACTATAATCCTGGCCCTGAGCCCCCATACGCCTGCTTGGTGCCCCCAAACGTCCGCTGTGGCCCCCTATACGCCTCCTGACACCCTAAAAAACCGGCTGCCTGAGCCCCTATACGCCCCTGCCTGAGCCCCTATACACCTGCCTGACCCTCCCAATGCCTGCAGTCGCTCGGCCCAAGCTATATACCTGCCTGTGTCCCCTATATACCTGCCTAAACCCCCGATAGCTAATAACCTGCCTGAGTCTGCCCCTATATCAATAACCTGCCTGAGAGTGACCCTATACTCCTATATACCTGCCTGATGCCCTGTATCTATAAACCTGCCTGATAGTGTACCCTATGTCCTATATACACTGCACTGAGAGTGAACCTTATCTATTATACCTGCTGAGAAGTGACCCATCATATCTATAAACCTGCTGAGTGCCCCTATCTTATATACTATCCTTACTAAGGGACAATAGTACATATACTGTCTACTGAGAGAAGGGCATATCTATATACCTGTCTAACTGAGGGACATTATATACCTAAAATTAAGGAAGTTACTGAAATGTGAGGATTCTAAGATATTTGTGACAAATCCTCAGGACGAGATTGCCGTGAGAACCAGCATGAAGTGTTGAACCGGATGGAGAAGAAAAGGGAAGGAGAACGACGCTGTATGCAGAAAAATGTCTCCTGTGAGTCACTAAATTGTAACTGCAGTGTAATGCACTATATTCTGGCAGAGGACTATTCAACAAGTATCTTACCAGCACTATCTGGTCACTGTATTGCGTGTGGTTTATGTAACCAGCAGGCTGTGTCAGCTGATATTCACATGTGGGGGTCGCCATTGTCAGGGTCCCTGGCAGGATTATTTGATCTTTAAGTAGTAACAGTTTTGGGTCTTGGTTTTGTGGGAAAGTTTTTTTAGTAACAATCATTTGTCTGGTAGATTTGCTCCATGTATCGGTGGATTATTCGGTGACTGTTATTTAGGGGTATTACACTGTCATACGGAGGGGAGCGATTTTGAAAAAGCAAATTTGTCATTGTGCAGTGACTGCTGAGGAGATGGACAGGAGCTATGTGGAATGTGCAGAAAATTAGTGACAGGACATGGCACAGGGGTGAGAGGAATTAGTGTGGGGGGGGTGGCATTTTTTGGGGAGCTGGGGGGGGGGGAGGGGCGCCATTGGCTGTACTTGTCTAGGGCACCAAGATGCCTTGTCCCGGCCCTGGCTACAGACCTGGCTTCTACTGCAGTCTTGTAGAAGCCAGTAAACACGCCCCTGAATTCAAAATGAAACCAAGAAAACAAGACTGAGGTAAGATGAATCAATGTAGTGAGACAACCCCTTTAAACAAATCTAAACCCATGCCACCAAGTTTGGGACGTCTTTGCCAAACTTTTTGCAAGTGGGAAAACGAACCCAAATGGTTTAGCCTATGTTCATATCCATTTGTTCAATATGTTTTGGTGTACCTTATATGTTGCACAAAACACAATCCTAAAGGTTATTAACAATGTTCAACTGTGATTACATAGATTTCTCTGTAAAATATGTATCGTCCTTCACACAATACGGCGTTTACCACTGTTTTAGCATTTTAAAGATATGAGGCATTCCAACACTTGACATGTCCATTCTTGATCAATTAGATACGTTTTAGCAGGACAGAAAATTAACACCAAAAGGGATCACAGTTTGGTCATCACTTGGAGAGGCGTTTGAGGCAATACATTTTACCGATTGCTCAAATGTATCCAAGATATAAGTAAGACATAAAACATTACTGTAGTTTGAGCAACACACTGCTGCCCTCAAACACAAGCAATTACAAAATGACTCTAGGAACTCATGTATGCAAACTGGCTTGTTGTCACACTATCTTGGGTGTCCATAGCACAAAATCCGAGGTTGCCCTTCATTTCAAATAACGATGAGAAGAAATGAAAGAGGGACCCTGATTTTTGCCATGGCCCAGCCAATCAAGTCAGGCACCTAGACAGTTTGCATACATGAGGCCCTGTTGTGTACTCAGGGGGTGTAGTTCCATTCCTGGTCTGACTAGATTTCACGGTCAGGAGCTGAGTTGTTACTATGAAAAGAGCAAGAGATTTCTGTTATGTCCCAAGCAAGGTGCATGTGCTGTGAGGCCTGAGAACAATTGGATATTTGTCAGTTTCGTACTGATATGTAGTTTGCTGGTTCAACTACGTACATCTCTGTTGCTTGCACTCATGGATCTAGAATCTTTGAGGGAATCACAAAACCAAGTTAGGGTTAGGGCAGGATAGCAACCTCTGTATAGCCCCAGGAACTCTAAGGGCATGTCCCCACGGCACAGAGCAAATACCGGTCCGATTATCCAACTGATATTTACTCTGTTTTTGGCCTGTGTACACGGCCGAAGGGGGGGCAGCTTTTCTTCGCAGTTTGCGGAGTATGGCCCTCTCCCTTCGCATTGACATGTTCATGTTCCGCCCGAAAACCGAGTGTAAGAATGAACATGTTCAATCTTTTTAGGACCACCGGCGGTCTAAAAAACCGTCTGGCGAAAAATCCGTGCAGTGGGGACAGCTGCACGGATTTTCCATAGAGGTCCATGATAAAGTTTGACAGCCGGTTTACAGATGGCTTTCAAAACTGAAAACTGTCTGTAAAATCAGTTGAAAAACCGGCCTTGGGGACATGCCCTAATGTGTCTCATATCCCGATTGCATCAAAATTGACTGATCAAGACTTTTGGTGCAGTAGGTAATTGAAGTGAGCCATCAGGTGGCAAGGTCAGTTTTATATTGGCCCAAACACATGAAGTCACACAGTGTCAAATAACAGCTCTACTGCTTGGCCAATCTAGCAATGTGCACATTTGTCATTTTGTTCACGGACTCACAAACGATAATAACTTGTCATCTGACTTTTCTCAACACACACAGCTGTGACATCTGGTGGCAAAGGACTGTTCTCACAGTGCATATTGTGTGAGTCTTGGACCCGGAGGAATACGATAACCTGCCACAAAGAAACCGTAATCTCTGCAAGCAAAAAATCATGAGGAAACTCTCCAGGGACCTCCAGAGCTGCTATGGGAAATGCCATTCTTCCTGCCAGATCAGAAAGCGGTACTCTGATCTGAAGGTGCGGCAGATTTTGGACTCATTGCAGAGGACCAAGGTAATTATCTATTTGTTCCCAAACAAGATTTGTAAATGCTTTGAGCGGTGAGGTTGGTTAAGGATATAAAAGCAGATTTCAGTGACAGAATGCTATGACTGAAAATGATTTTTCTTTTTTCAGGTTTTGACTGCAGTTAACACATTGTACACTACAATAAACCAAGGAAAAGTCTAACATGAAAGGATTGTGAACATATTCCTGAAAACAAAAAGGACTGAAGCAATCACATGTAATGTGTCTAAGAGCCACCAAATAACACATTTCAAAACAGACAACATACACCACACAATCTAAACCATACAAAAAAACACATTCCCAATCTGAAAAAGCCAAATAAATTAAGGGGACAACGTTCCCCGGGCATGATCTCTCAACTAAGAATATCTTCCAAAAAGACCATTAAGAGAGCACAAACGTCCTTAAAATCTGTAATTTGTAATACAAAGATCACGACATATATCAATGGATGTACAAAGAACTTGACCAACTGAATTTCAGACTGGCGATTTTTAGGTAATATCAACAGTTATATTATACGATATTGGCATGCATCTCCACGATCTAAAATAAAGGGGTAAATTCCCAACTTCTTTAGAGTTAGGGCTTAAAGTTTGGCGGGGCCAATGATTTCGGAGATCTTCACCCTCACCGGGAATAGGGGAAACCAATTGCTTGTTTAAAAAAAAGGGGGTTTTGCTCACTACTTTGATTCATTTTCCCTCGCCCTTTTAAATCTCAGTTGCTATTTTAAAATTCAGTGTTTACTTGTTCAAAGGCCTGAAAGTGCCCAAAAGCTGCTAAGGAAAACCCGGTTCCCGCTTTTAGCGACCAGCATTCAAATACAAGAGGGGTTTTGAACGGGATCTGTAGCAATAGCGCCCCTGAGGGGGCTCTGTAGCCCATACAAAAAAGGGGGAAATCTGGGAATTTAAGGTAGGACACTGTTTAATCCACATATTGCAAAAAAAACTTGTTTTTGAAAGATCTTGAAGTAAAAACCCAATCCTTGTAGTGAGAAAAACCCCTTTAAAGTGAAAAAAATTACATTAACAGATAAGGGTCCCTCGTACCACTCAAGTTCAATCCAAAAAACGCGGTTAGCTTCCTGACAAGCAAACTTGTATAATCTTACTTTTTGAAAAGGGAAACAAACTACAGGGATCAGAAGTGATAGTTTCTTTTTTACTTCAAGGGAAATATTGTTTTTGGTTTTGTTTGGGAATCTAGTTTTTGTGATTGTAAGAACAGGTTTGAACTTTAACAAAAAAAAAAACATACAACATTTTCCCCTACAAGTAAAAACAAAAATATTAACATCAGTGGGTGGGAAAAATTGGAGTGTAAAGTGGGTTAATCAGAAAGGGGAGGAGGCAAACAAAAAAAAATGGAAAAGTGCTTCAATTTTAGGTTTTCGGTTAAGGCTTTGTTACATGGCTTATTTTGGGACACATTTTGCCCGTATTGAGAGCATACTGCCTCTAATTTGACGAAATGCCCCCAACATTACGGTAAAAAAACAGTTCTCATAAGAAAAAATGGATTAAAGCCTCCTCTCCTTTGAACATTTGCCTAACTGTTTTTGCCTTCAATCCCAAATTTTTAATTGTTTCAAACACAACAATTGTTAGTTTTTTGAACCAATTTGGGGGGAAGAACAAATTGACCCAAATTTTTGTTTTCTAAAAATGCCAAACCATAAAGTGCGTTTTTGTTGTCATTAAATCTCAAACCCTCAATTTTAAGTTTAAAGGGGGGGGTACACTGTTTTTGAGAGGATGAGAGTTTTTCTGTCGGGGGAGAAGGGTTCGGTAGGTATTAATGGGCAGTGTTTGGTTTGGTCTTGTAGTAAAAGGAAAGGGAATTCAAAGATGACCGGGTTTTTTCTTGTTCTGGGGAGAGATAGATTTGTCAGAACTGAAAACACTACATCACCCACAACCAGGGTGGATTTTATTTAAATCTAACTGATTTAAATCACGATTTAACCCCTTCACGACCCCTTTGGGCCTATCCCTAAAGTTTCCCGGGCGTTTGGGGGTTTTACCCACCTGGGGCCCTTGGATACGGGCCTTTGGGGTTCCCCGCGAAAATCTAAGGGAGAGTTTTGCGGGGGATCGGCGCGGGGTGTCAGCGTATATTAAAAGCTGGGCCCTCCCGCAGCGTCGGCCCCCCCACCCCCGGGTCGCCCCCGGTGGGGGGGGGGGCGGTTTTAAAAAACCCCTTTAAAAAATCGCGACGAACAGGGCGGGAATAGTTTTAAAAGAAAACGCAGGAGGAGATCGTCCTCCTGCTCTTTTGTCGGCGGCAGCACACACGGATCGGGCGATCCCTTCAGCTCCCCGCCCCCCTTCAGACACCAAAAAAGGGCAGAGAAAGCCTTCCGGGTTTTCCCTTTTACGTCACGACGCC
>JAODAL010026487.1:0-56709 GCA_025379985.1 Phyllomedusa bahiana | reverse complement strand
TCTGGATGGGGGGGAGGTCGGTGGCCCCAGTGGGGGGGTGAATTGGCTCTATTGAGAGATAAAAGATAGTGGGCTCCCCTATTTAAATCACGTTGAAAGTCGTGGGCAGCTTAAACATCTTTTGATCAAAATATGTGAACCGAGAATCTCAAAGTTTTTTCATGTTGTATTCAATAGCTCAAAGATCTCTACTATTCCATAAAGCTATATTTAAAAAAAAGAACTGTGTTGCATATATTTTTTTTAGCATGGTTAACAAGGTATTCTGGTGCCCTAGGCAAATAAGGCAAAAGGCCCCCCACCTGGAAATTCAGCAACCACTCCAAAAACCTTTTGTCCCTTCTTCTTGCCTGGGAGGAAATGGCACCCTAGATGGTCACCTACCTTCGCTTACCCATCATCCTAGCCGTGATTCCCTATTTATAGGTCATAGGTATAGATCGTAGATATACATAGGTGACTACATACAGCTCCAACAGACGCTGCAAATGCAGCATGAAAGTACCCTAAATAGTTTTGGTTTAAGAGAGCAACCATACAGCTTTTTATCCTCTCCTTTCTGTCTAAGATTATGGGCCATTTGAACGTTTGGGGCGACAGGCCCGTTCTAAATACTTTTTGGTAGTGTAGAATGTCAGAATGTATAACCCGTTCTTCTGCGTTATACGTCAGAGGCAGTTTTTGTGCCCAAAACGACAACTCAGGATTTGGGGTCACCTTTTAACTTGGCGGGTTTCTGATGTGCCCTTTGTTTGCTGCAAAGAAACGTAAATGTGTCAAATTCTACAAATTTTGGGTGAGCCCCCCAAACCCCCCCAAACTTTTGGCACCTTAAAAATTGTTGGGGAAGGCCGTTTTTGTTTTAAAGTTTGAAATGCAAAGTTGAAATTTCTATAGCTGGGTTTGTTTAAAGTTTTGGGTTCCCCACAAACTGGCACAGCCCTCTTTTTAAACAGTCCCCCTTTTTATGTCTTATTCTAATCTCTCCAGAATTTAATAATCTGTTGCATTTTTCCAAAAAGGGAATTTTTAATTGTAACTTTAAATTTCGGGATCTCATTGAAACTCAAAATTGCTGCCACAAATAAATTAGACAAATGAAAAATTCCTTTTGAAAATTTGAAGAAAAAACGGTTTACTAGCATAGAGTCATTCTACATTTTAGGTGGAAGTTATTTTTAAGGGGGTTCTTGAAAAGTGACGTTTTTTTTAAAATTTCTAAAAAAAAAAAAAATTAAAGGGGTATTGAGCTGCTAAAAATTAAAACTATTTTAAAACCCATCAGATTATATGTAAAATCTAAAAAACAGTTTTTTCCCTAATTTTTAAATTTCATATGGGGGCAAAGTTTAAATTTTGGGGTTTTTCCCCTCAATCTGAGGGGTTTAATCAGTTTTCCCGGCCCCCTCTCCCCTAAAGGGAATGTAATGAAAATTTTTTAGATTTTTTAAATAAAAAAATTTTTTAAAAATTTTATTACTTTTATTATTTTTTTTACTTCAAGGTGGCACAAAAAAAGCTATTATATTTTTACGATGCTCACGCTATGGTATAAATAACATATTAATTTTATTGTAGACTCATTATGATAACCGTGATATATTTTGTTTTTTAACTTTTATTATTAAAACATATTTTGTGCACAAAAAACCCAATGTTTATTCTTCTTTACCTACTGTAACTCTGTTTACACTAACGCCATTATAATTTTAATAATCATCTTTGTGACCCTATAGGGAACTTTTACATTGCATTCTTTTAAAGGGAATTTTGAATTTTTTCAGAATTTTTAGATTTTTAGTATACTTAGTATATTTAGTCATACTTAGAAAAGTAAAAAAAAAAAAAAAAACAGTGCCAGGTCTTACCTCTAGTTATTTTTACCTTGCACTAGTTTAATTAACAGGGTAACACATATAGTAATGTTTACAGTTGAAACCAGAAGTTTATATACACTATACAAAAAGAGACATATGCATGTTTTTCTCACTAACTAACATGAAATCAGAATCACCTTACCCGTTTAGGTCAATTAGGATTACCCAATTTATTATATTTTGCCAATGCCAGAATAATGAGAGAGAAATTTTAAGAACATTTTTCATTACTTTCTGTAAAGTCAAACAGTTACGCATACAATTCATTAAGTAATTTTGTAGCATGCTCCTAAAACTATATACTTGGGTCAAATGTTTTGGATATTCTGCACAAGCTCTCACAATAGATGGTAGGATTTTGGTCCATTCCTCCTGACAGAACTGGTGTAACTGAGCCATATTTGTAGGTCGTCTTGTTTGCACCTCCCTTTGCCCATAACATTTTCAATAGGATTGAGATGGGGACTTTGTGATTATCTTTTCCTTTTGTTTTTGGGTTGATATGCACATGTCAGACCAAAGCACGTTCACTCTGAGACACAGAACCTGTCTCCTTCCTGAGTGGTATGATGGCTGGACATTCCCAGCTTGTTTGCACAGATAAATGAGGCACCTTTAGGTATCTGGAAATTGCTCCAAAGTATGATCCAGATTTGTGCAAATCCACAATTCCCATCCCGATATCTTGGCTGATTTCTTTCGACTTTCCCATGATGTTACGCACAGATGCCGTGTGTATCTGGTGTGTGTTAAAAATTAACATCCACAGTGTACCACAAATTACCAGATGTTGCCAAAAACCTACATAAGCTTCCAAAGATTGACATCATCAAAGGCTGGTCCCAAATTAATAAAAAAGCATAGTAAAATCCTATTGAATAGGAAACTTAACGCCCTTCGACTATATTGCAGAAAGTAATAAAAAATTCTTAAAAGTTCTCTCTCATCATTATTCTGCATTTGGTAAATATATATAATTTTGGTAATCTTAATTGACCGACCTACCGGGTAAAGTTCATTCCGATTCCAATGTCAGATGTTGAGAAAAACATTGCATATATGTTCTTTTTATATAAGTGTAGCGTAAAACTTTCTGTATTCAACTGTACATGTACATGCTGCTTTCAAAAAACAAAGAGTGAACCTGAGAGACTTTTCGGCCAGTCTGGTGCTCCCCAATATCAACTAAATCCTGATAAGTAGATTTTACATAGTTGAATAATTGATCAGGTTGAAAGAAGACATAAGGTTCATGAAGTCCAACCTATAACCCTGCTGAGTTGATCCAGAGGAAGGCAAAATGTAAAATATATTAAGAAAAAATTCCTTCCTGATTCCAAGCATAGGATTTGGAAAAACTTCCTGGATTAAGGTTCTATTTCTAAAATATAGTAATTATAACTTGTAATATTATATTTCTCAACAGAAGCATCTAGGCCCTTCTTGAACTTGTTCAATTTATCCATCATCACAAAATCTTCTAGCAGCGAGTTCCATAGTCTCACTGTAAGGTGAATAATCCCAAATATGATGTAAGTAAATAATCCATTATGATGCCAGTGAAACTGACCCATTCATATATTTGTGCATTGTAATAAAATAACTTTGAGACAAATTTGATACTCAGTTTACTGCAATCCACCAATTCCCTTAATTACCTTTGCTGCCCTCCTCTGCATCCGCTCTAGTTTACTTATGTTCTTTTTTATACATTGGTGCCCAGAACTGTACCATTGTATTTCATGTGTAGCCTCACTGTTGTTCTGTAGAGAGGCAAAACTTTCATTTCTGATTTATTAGTCATACTTATTATGCCAGAAACCATCTGTCTGGTTCCCAAATTGCATCTTATGCACAAAATTGTATATACTTTCATGAATTAAGCAACTTGGACCATAAAAATGTCTTTATTTTGATGATCTTGTACTATTTAATGAAAACTATTTAATTCCATAGACTCTCTGTAAGAAGAAATTTTTTGACATAAAGAAACAAAAATGTCCCTTTTGACCGAATAAAAAGTTAGAAACTGTGCATTATAAATTTATGGGATAAAGAGCTTCCAAAAGACCAATAAAAGAAAATGTTTATACTTAAAATATGTCAATACTTTGTTGTGTTCTTTCATAACAAAAATTGTTAATACCAGCTACTAATGTGTACAAATATATGATAACTAGCATAAAATACTTGTAAAACATCCGTAGTGTGACGTCATAATAAAAAAGATATATCTTATATGGTGTGATGGCATGATCCTATTCTTTAGCATCGTAAAACCACATGAAGGAAATCACTGCCTCTTGTAACACAGACAGAAGTGCTGTGTTTTATGTTTAATGAAGTAAAAATGCGGTAATGATTTTAAGGAAGAAAAGGAGAAACTTAAGCAAAAAGATTTCCAAGAAGATGACAGGGATTGTGGAAAAATCTGAACCCTTCGTAGATTTAAATGATTTAAAAAACAAACATATAAGACATGGATAGTAACACCTAAAAAGTAGCATTTAAAGTAAAAAATAGTGATATTTAGAGAAGCTTTATATAATTCTGCCACTTCTAGTAACAAATTTTGTCCCTTGTCCCGTCAGGAATTATTGAAAATCAGAGATAAAAATAAAAAGAGAGAGGAAGGTTTTACGTATACTTCTGTATACGATCGGCATGCAGAGCTGGTAAAGAAAACTATTAGGAAATATTGGGGAGTATTACAATCAGACCCCAAGTATGGCTACATGTTTAAAAAACAGCCAATGTGGATTTATCGTAAGGGCAGAACTGTCGGACAGTCATTGGTCTATAGTGATGTTAATAAGAACAAAAAACAGGAATATGTGCAGACCACGTTTAAACCTTTAAAATCTGGCACAACACCATGTCGTAAGTGCCAAAACTGTACAGCAATAATTAAAGGGGATGTGATTGATCATCCAACTAAGGGTTACCCCATTAAGATTAAGGGGACACACACGTGTGAAAGTACCTCTGTCATCTATATGCTGAAATACCCATGTGGCAAAATCTATGTCGGGCAAACAAGCAGGATGATAAAAATCAGACTGAATGAGCATAGATCCCTGATTAGGCAATTTAAAACTAGGGGAACTACTAATGTAGGCTGTGAAGACGGGAAAAAAAGCTACGGGGAATCATCACTGGCACGCCACTATGTAAATGAATGACATGGCATTTCTGAGTTGCGGTGGTGTATATTAGAGAAAGTGGTGTGCAAAGAAGAAAAGCAGTTACAAAAGAGATTGTTGCAGAGGGAGGCGATGTGGATACATCGGTTGGAGGCCTTAGCTCCTAAAGGCATTAACGAGAATTTTAGTCTAAAAGCTTTTCTCTAAGTCTATTGTTTTTATTATATGTTTTTATTGATGTATTGGATTGTATACTGTCTAACCGGCACTTGTTTGTTTGTATTGAAGGTCTCGCGGGATGCAGCCATAAATATGGTGGTTGCAACTGGTCTGCGCATGCTTGAGAAAGGGGAGGGGCCTCCCCGAAACGTCGCACACGCCGCCAGCTATCGCTCGGTCTCCGGGGGTCTCCTCGTAAAGCCCAAATGGTGGGCATTGGATCGGGTTCCTATACACCCTGAATACCGTTGAATGGTGAAATACCACACGGACACATCAGATGGCATTGTAACATCCAAGCAAAGGACGTTGAAAATAGAGTGCCGTGCGGGGTGTCTCAGGACTCGTGCTTGAACGGAGCCTTGTCTCCGCAACAAAACATAAGTATCCCTCCTGAATTGACTTATAGAAGAGTATGTTTACGTGTCTTTTACGATTTGTTATAATAAAGAAGTGTTTTAAACATATACCAACGGCCCACGAATGTGAATTGGATATTTAGAGAAGAACAAATTTGAGAACCTCAAAGTGTCTACAACTTCTGTCTATGAACAACTTCAGAAGAACAATTTGAAAAGACAAAATAAATAAATACATAAAAACAGTGGGGGAAAAAAGTATTTAGTCAGCCACCATTTGTGCAGATAATCAGACAATGTGATTTTCGGGATTTGTTTTCTCATTTTGTCTCTCATAGTTGAGGTCTACCTATGATGTCAGTTACAGGCCTCTCTCATCTTTTTAAGTGGGAGAACTTGCACAGTTGGTGGTTGACTAAATACTTTTTTTCCCACTGTAAATAAACAAGGAGTCAATTGAAAGTCGGAATAGGAGCAGGCTCAAGATGTATAATTTTCTCCAAATCTGAAATATATAAATCTAAGAAATGGAAACTAAGGATGGAATAAGAACAAAAGAGAGTAGAGTGTCCAGTGTGATAAGAAAGCTGTATGTATATGCCTGATGAATGATGGAAATAGTGCACTAAAAAGTTGAAGGCTACCATTATGATAAGAACAACACAGATAAATTACTTCTTCAGTAAACAAGCTATCAGGAAAGATAAGAACAGGTTAATAAAATCAGTCTAAAGGTAGACAAGAAACGATTGTCTACCTTTAAGGCCATGTTCACACGTCTTAAAATGGGCCGTATTTCGGTCCGTAATTACGCGCCGGAGTGCGCAAATTACGGGCTGAAAACGGCCCATTCATTACGGTAATCCACAGTTCTCATAGAGAACTATGGATTACGTCTCCTCTCCCGCTCGGAGAATCTGCCGGCCAGGGAGATAAGTGACATGTGAATTACCAGCGGCGTATACGCGCCGCTGGTAATGCAAGTCAATGGGCCGACGAAGTGCCGGCCCCCCGCTCCCACCCCCGTCCACACGGCGTAATTGCGGGGCGTAATTACGTCCCGCAGTTAAGCCGTGTGAACATAGCCTAAGGGTTCAGTGTAACTTGAAACGCGTCAGCGTCTTTGGCCGCCATGTCTGGCTTTTTTGTCTCCACGTGATTTTTATTAATAAACGCATATAGTTTGATATTTCTCGGAGTTGCTGGCAATCTTCCTAAATGGTGCTAAAGGTAGACAGGGACAGAGGTGAGATGCAGCATACATTATATGGATGTGATGCAAGTGCAATACATAATTATGTGCTATCACTGTTCAAGGGACATTGGTGCATCTGAAAATAGAAATGCATGGTGTAAAGTTTTAGGCACCAGTGCACAGGAAAGACATTGTAGAGCTTGAACAGGCAACAAAAATAATTAAAGGACTGGGTGGACTGCAATACCCAGTAAGATTAGCAAGATAAGGGTTATTTAGTTTAGAGAAAAAACGGCTTCGGGGGAACTTAATAAATATGTTTAAATATATTAAAGGTGAATATAGAAACATATCAGCTCTACTATTCCTAGCTTAGCCTATTAAAGGGACATTGGTGATGCGTATGTTTTAACAACAGAGTACATGGGTAAAGAGCTCTAAAGGGTTAAAGTTTGTCAGTAAGAAAGATAAACAAGCTCATTTGCTGCTGATAAGACACAGCAGGGGCTACTAGGAGCAGAGGGAACTGGTCTATAAATTTGGGAATCCTTGTAAACAAGCAGGGGATAAGAACTGTGCTAACTCTGGTATGAATTAAATTAGAACAGCAATGTATTTGATAATAGTCTTTATTTACCTTTGCCTACATGTTTAAAGTTAATAAATGTGATAGGAATACCCCTTTCATTCTTAATATAATGTAGGTTGTGTTATAGTTGGAAAACTAACCATTATAGGATACTATGTTAATGATTGTGGGAAATATGTCAATGGATAAGAAAAAAAAAGTTCAGGGGATGGCTTACCTCAATTTTATAGTAAGCCATAATTACTTACTTAAGAAAACGGAAAGCAGAAAACATTCCCTACTTGTTAACTCAAGTAACCTTAAACATGATGTTAACAAATGAGGAATATTCTCCAGCAGTCAGCATAAAAATGACATGTTCTCATGTGTACAGATGTTGTAACAACATGAACTCAAGCAAGCCATACAAGATGCAACCGTTACAAGTTACTGTCATACATGGTGCTTTGTATTAGGTCTTACAAATGATCTGTTGTAGATATACTGTCGCTGGAGAACCCATTGCCTATTAAGACATTTTGTAAAATCATTATTAATTGGAATCCCAAATAAAAGTCTCCCCAACTACTTTTCTTAGTGTAGTCAAGTAGACTAGGATAAGAGTCAAAATTGCAAATTTTGCTAACCCTCTCGGACTACAATGTACATGTATTAGTCAGTTTTGTGGCACTGAATTAGTTAAGTATAAAAGTAGAGGCCGGACAGGACTTTGTGATTCCCTTGTTGAAAATCCTTCCACACAGTGCATAATTGACGTGACTTTGCTCATGTACATTTCAGAACCTATTAAAAAGGAATGGGATAAAGACATAGTTAGAGAAAGAAGGAAAGATTTAACCCTTTTAAGGAACATACATGGTCTGGATGTCGATTATTTAGATCCAAATTAATGACTAAACAAGTTTGTTTTCTATTTTGGACACAAGAGTTTGGGAATTATATCAATGCAATGTTTGCAGTGCTGAATGTGTTAGGTTTAAAGACACAGGTTGGCTTAAATTTCAAAGCTGATGTAACTTATAGTAAATGCCCCACCAATTAAGCCCCCAAATAAAAATAAATAAATTGCTGCTTTTGTAGGCCAAAAAACTAGCATCCATAAATGTATAAATTCCACTCTCACAGGGGTATATGTATGAAAACTGTCCAGGTCTAAGACTTTCTTTGTTGCCCATAGCAACCAATCAGAGCACCATTTTATTCATATAGTTCGTTGAAAAAATTTAAGGGGAGCTCTGATCGGTTGTTATGGGCAACAAAGAAAGTCTTAGACATTTTCCATACCTGACGCCCTTAATGTCTATGTATTTTTATATATTGTATTATTGTTTATTAAAAAGGCAGTTTTTGTTAGGGCTTGTTCACACGGAGTCTTCACTCTGTGTTACAAGAGCTTTTTAGATCCGTCTTGGGGACCGACAGAGCGGACTCCAAGACGGATCTAACAATTAGCGGTGAGATTATCATTGCTGTTTATGACGAACACGCAGCGGTGTTCAGATGAGATATCGCCGCTGCATGTTTCAAAAGCGCAGCTCGGCTCCTTCTTGAAAACTCCATTTGAACAAGCCCTTACTGTGAATATTTAAGATTCCAAGCATTATATAGATATATTTAGCATCTCCATAACTGTACTGATCTGTACATTATGTGAGATAATGAATGGTGTAAAATGGAAAACATAGCAGCTAGGGTGCTATATAGGTCTCGAGTAGAAGATAGGGCATAGTATAATGGTGACTCTTTCAAACAAAAGTAGCCTCAAATATTTATTATATAATGTTAATTTTGCTTTATCTTGTTTGCAGTATATCATTTAATTTTAGCTTTTTTGCCTAGTGATTAGTTGATATCTGGAATCGATGCCAAACGCTGGATTAAACCGGTTTCTTTACTGAGCCTTATTATGAATTGACAAACCAAAAATGGCAATGCCACTTTGAAATGACAATACCACTTTCTGTTGACCATTCCTTCCTAGGGCCTGCAGTCTGTATTGGTCGCATGTCTGGTGGCACACCTGTGGGTCGGGAGTCTTCCTATCCATCCACATGTGGTCTTCTTTTGCTTTCTACTCACCACACTGTGACCATGATATGCCCCAGCTCTCCTGGGATCTGATCTACTAGGCTTTCCAACATTTGATATCTCCTGAATTACTAATCTTATGACACCATCTCTCTTAGCTCAGTCCATTTTATCCCATCTCCAACAGAAATTGACTGACTTTCTTCTCATCTCTCCTGTACTCTAGCACCACCTACTATCCAGTGGATATAATGAGAGTTTTAACTCTACAACTTTAAGGGATGACATCAGGCTCATATTGGCCCACTGGGGAGTTGGTAAAACCTGCAATGGGTCCAAAGCTTCATCGGTGACAGGTCCCAAGCAGCATGTTGGTATGCAAGCCCGGACCCGCTGCTCTTTCTCAATAGTGGAACAGCACCGCAAACTGAGTACTTCTGTAAGCCGAAGTGGGGGTGGGAGGCGTAATACAGTCTCTTGCACTATGGTATTTCCTAGGCTGATAGCTCGTAGGCTTCAGGCCCAGGAGGTCCCGGGAGCAATGTCCCATGAAGACGTCATGCCGCTCACGCTGGATTTCAGCTCCTGGAGCGAGGTCCTCAGAGGGGAACAGGTAGAGATGATTATGGTTTTTTTTTTCTAATCAGTCAGAAAAGGTCATATCTACCTACAGGGGGAATGTATACCTCTAGGGGGCTGTATACCTGAAGGGGGTTACATATACCTACAGGGGGTTGTATACACCTACAGAGGGAAAATCTACCTACAGGGGCCTGTATACCTAAAGGGGGCATATATACCTACAGGGAGCATTTATACCTTCAGGGAGCTGTATACCTACTGGGGTATCTATACTTACAGGGCACATATATGCCTACAGGGGACTGTATTCCTACTTGTCTACAGGGGGCTATATGCATACAGTGGGCTTTATACCTAACAATCCACAGGGGAAATATAGCTACATGGGGACTGTATATATACCTACAGCGGTCTTGATACCTACGTATCTGCAGGGGGAGTGTATGCCTAGCTACAGTGGGTGTATATACATTCCTACTGGAGGTCTACATACCTACCTATTTAATGATGGGCAACATTACTATCTATTTACTTATTGGTAGGTGCCTGTACTAGAGGTAGGAATTGGTAGGGAAGTGCTGGTAAAGTGAGAAGTCTAAGATGTTTGTATTCTAAATTCTGCAGGGATAAATTGTGAGCAGGAGAGGTCATCAGGCAGTCTGGAGTGGATGAAGGAGATAAGAGAAAAAGAACAACTCATGAGAGAAGAGAGTGACTCATCAAAGGAAAGAACGACTCATCAGATAAGACATCTTCTGTGTGTCTCTGGATGTCAGGGGTTGTTTTGCTTCTGTGTCGGTTCAGTGCTGCATTCACTGTCATGTGTTGGTGACCTGATGGTGACCAGACAGATGTGTGAGACAGACAAATGTGTGAGACAGACAGCTATGTAAGACAGAAGTGTCTGAGACAGACAGCTGTTTAAAACAGTTAGACTGATGTATGAAACAGACACATGTGAGACAGACAGATATGTGACTCACTTGGTATTGCATACTGAACAATACAATTCTGCTTTACACACTGTATTACGTGGTAAAATGCACAAATTTCTGTCCAAGAGGCCTAAAAATTAACAGGTAAAACTTTCATCTACAGCAGCTGTATTGTGGGCTCCCAAGATCAACTGCTCTGGTGGGCCGTAGGCTCCCCAGTCCGACACTGGATGACATTACTAGCTGCTGTTATTTTCACTGGTTATAGATACTTTTACTAGCTGACATATTTATTGGAGAAAAATTCTTGAACAAAAACATTTCTTAGGACATATAACTGGTCATTACTACTAATACTAAGACAGTGATTATTTTTTCTAAAAGAAAACCATTAAAGGAGTTATCTCATCACCTGTTTAATATGCGATACCCAGCAAAGAGCTGGATTTGCTGAAGAAAGTTGCTGTGGACTGCTAATTTCCCCACAGCAACTGCTACTGAGGAAATGTAGCATTACATGTGGTCATTTAAATAAATGACTATTCAATACATGGATGCCCTGAGTCCTTAAAAGCTGCTGCTTGTTATTAGCATAGAAGGCCATTGTGAGTGGTTTATCCCCCTTATATATTCCATATGTCCTAAGATAGAAGGTTCTCTAAAATAATCATGTGGGCTTACCTATTAACCTCTAGCCGATGAAAGCTTCATTCTAATTACTGGATCTTAAAAATAGTAGGCAGAGTAGATAGGCAGAGCATATAAAATTAAGGTCACATTCACACAGAGATTAGAGAATGCTACCACAATTGAATGCTAACGTTTTACAATTAGTTTCTATTGTAGATGAGGCTCTCAAGGCCCCAGTGCCTCCCCCGGGCCCTAGCTGTGTGGGGCCCCACTGAAGCTCCCTCAGTCCCAGTGCCCCCCTCCCTGGGCCCCAGCTGTGTGGGGTCTATCTGAAGCCCCCCTCCCATGTCCCCAACTGTGTGGGTCCCCTCTGAAGGCTCCGCTCCAGTGCCTGCCCCAGCCCCAGCGCCCCCCCACTAGGCCGCAGCTGGGTGGGGCCCCTCTGAAGGCCCCGCCCCCGCACCCCACTCTAGGCCCCAGCTGTGTGGGGCCCCATTTAAGTTCCCTCTCCTCCCTTCTGTTTGGAGCTCCACTCAGGTCCCTTCTCCTACCCTCTTCATGTGCAGCCCCACTCAAGTGATTCTTAGATGTAAATTCTGCAGGGACGTGTAGTGGCTGGGAGAAGTAATGATTGCGGTCTAGACCGAATGGAGAATAAAAGGGAGAGTGAACGATTCGTCAGACAAGACTTCACCTGTGAGTCAGTAAATGTAACTGCACTTTATGTGGAGCACCTGTGTAGCCCTGTATCTACCCCTATATGGTCACTGTTTGGCAGTAATATCAGTCTTATTGTAATGAATTATATTCAGTAACAGTATGGGGGTATTGTTCAGTATTGGTGTGGTAGTGATATGTGGCGGTTTTATATGGTCTTAGTATATTGTTGTTATTTGTAATATTGGTCTGGGTGTACTGGTTTGGTCAGTAACATTACAGTGCTGACACGTGGTGATCATGTGGCAGTATTTGCTGGCCCTTGTATACATACTGACCCACACAATAGTGATAAACTGTAAAATCCAAAAACAATGGCGCACTTGCATTTTTTTTTTCTGGGACTGGGTGACTGGTGAGGGGGTGGAATTGGTGAGAGGGGGTGGGCAGAGGGTGGGGTTAACGGGGTTTGCCCAGATGCTTCAGCTGTATGGGGCCCTGAAAGTTCTGATGGCAGCATTGGTTGGCCATTTCACCAAGTGATCTGCCCTTCCCGCTATACAATCAAAGGATGCTGATTGAATCTCATGGCATAATGAAGGCCCCAATGGCTGTTATTTTAGCCCTGTGGTGGTTGAGTACCTTAAGGGGGCTAAAACAGAAGTACAAAAAATTAAAAGTTTTTTAATTTAGGTTTATATATAAAAATATACTAAAAGTTCAGAACACCCCCTTTTAGCCATTTCAAAAAGCAAAAAAAATGATAAACATAATTGTTATGATTGCATTTGTAGATTGCATTTGTAAATGTCCAATCTAATAAAATATAACTATATATAAAATATAACTTAAAATTATTTATAAATAAAATAATTATTTATCATGCACTGTGACTGCGGTAGGCAGAAAAATACTAAACAGCAATTTTTATTTATGGTACTTTTATTTATTATCACTCCGTCATATGGAAAAGCCTAAAGGAAAATTACCATAAAAAAGTAATATTTAGAGCATACTAAATTAAAAAATTTTTTTGAAACAATGCCAATGCAAAAAAATATTTGAAGGTTGTGAATTTAATAGTGCTCTATAGTTTTCAGAATAACATCTGCACACCTCCTGGTCTGGAATCTGCCGCTCCTGGTGACATTCCTGGTGTCCCGCCTCCTAGACCAGAATACGCTGCTCCTGGTGTTACACCTCCTGGTCTGGAATTGCTGCTGCAGGCATCATGTCTTGTGGTCTGGAATCTGCAGGTGCTGGTGACGTTCCTGATGTCACGGCTCCTGGTCTGAAATCCATGGCTCCTGGCAACATATCTCTTACTCTGGAATCTGCTACTCTTGTTGAGGGTCCAGAGGCCCCTAATAAAGGGGTAGTGTGGTGTACTGTAAGGATTATGCCTCGCTTACTACATGCCTTTGACTCTAGGGGCTGCTCTATTGGAGGTTCAGCGTTCTCCTTGGCAGCCAGCAAGGATGAGCGGCTCCTTTGGGAACCAGGTGAAGGCCCTATTTTCTTTTTCTGTGTATAAAGTACCTGACCCAAAGAAGCTCTTGTTCTCAACTTCCAGCAGCTCTTTCTGATTTTGTATGTAAAGACTTACGTTATCTCTATTAGTTGTCTGCTTCATTTTCATTAAATATATAAACATAGTAGTATCCGTGGCTCACCTTGATTGCAGCTTTAAAACACCTGTTCCTTTCTGTATTAACTTCGTGTGAAAGTACTGCACGGATCCTAGTCCCCAGTCGCTGGACAAAACTTAAACGTAATAAAGTCGCCAATGGAATTCAGCAGATGCAAAGCAAGGGCAAGCGTTTGTGCCCGATTAGCGTTGGTTATTTTTATGCCATATTTTTACCCTCTGCACATGTGAATTATAATAAAATATTTCCCTTAGTTTTTGCATCTGCTGGATTCCATTGGTGACTTCATTCTCATTAATACAATTCAGGAGGAAGAAAAAAGCCATGGACCACACATTCACTACCCACAGGTTGATCTATTGATTCTCAACAGAAATATTTTCAAAAATGAACCTCAAGTTTTTTTTAAACAAACGGTATAAGCCCACTTGCCACTTCACAGCGACCTCTTTAAAGTGGGTCCCTACACTAAGACCACATGGTGGCCATAGCTGTAATGACTGTAATAATCAGCGGTGTCAGTATACACTGACAAGGAGGGTGGTGGGTATTTGTGAATACTCTGTGATCACCACAAGTGTAGATGGTATACACCAGAGCCCACCTCAAAGCTGGACGGACTTCGCTGCGGGGAACCCCCAAGAGGCAACCACAGCTGAAGTGGTAGACAGAAGACACTGGGTACGAGTAGAGGTGACAGGTCACAGCAGGTGTAGCCGTAGACGGGTGAGAGTCCCAGACAGTTAACTGGCAGGTACAATGGCAGGATAACAGCAGTAGTCTAAGCGTTGGATAGCGCAGGGTTAACGCAGGTAAACAGATATAGTAGTAGCAATACAGCAGCCAGGGGTCAAAATCCTATGATGAACATCAATGACCTGACCAGGAACAGAGGCAAGAATTTCCTTAAATAACAGAAGTTCACAGGTTATTGGCCAGGTAATTAACATACTGTCCCTTTAAATCTCAGAAAAGTGCCACGGGCGCACCCTAGGGGGTGTATGTGCAGGCACAGGATGCCAGGGAGTAGGAGCAAGAATAGATGAGTTGGACTTAGAGGCGGCAGCTGCTGTCGTGACCGGAACGCTCACTACAGCAGGGACAGGGGGAACAGGTGAGTTTCTAGCATCGGGTGCGGGGACCGGACCTGCCGCGGAGACACAGGCATGTCTGTGGTCCAAGGCAGTGACAATGGCGTTCACCATGACATCAACATTTTCTTTAATCCTTCTTTTGTATTATGTTAAGTGACATTTTGGGCCTCGGAACCAATTACCAGTTCTGGTTTCAACTTCCAGTGGCCAAACTGAAATCAATTAACTAATTAAATTATTAATTAGTTTAGTGATAACTGTCTATCTGATATTTAATAATTTTTAGCATTGTTCTTATTATTAACCAATTATTCTCTCTTATATGAAGTCATAGTTATAAAAGTGATTGCTCCTGTTTATATCATTGTAAGTTGGATTAAGTAGCAATACGGGTACAACATTGTACATCTGGTGTAGAAGACCAGACTTAAGCAGCTAATATTTTATATAGTATGACCATTAATGAAGTCTGGGTAACTAATCTCAATTTTATCTCTTCAAGATTTCTCTTCTGTCTTGTCTTGTGTTTTAATTCATTCCACTACAACACGATTTACATCCATGAGGGAATTCTGCCTCTAAGCCAGTATAAATGTTTCAGGGACAAGTTGCATGTGTAATCATAATAGCATGAGATGGTGGGAGTCTGGGACATTTACAGGGGGATGGGTATTGGCATTAAAGCAGCCGCCCGCACCTCCAGTCCCTTGCAGTGATGCCAACTACCGCACAGCTGGTGAAAGCTTTATATCTTGATCAGGAGCCAGAGAGGCAGGCTTCTTGTCATTTTGATCTATCAGTGACATTTAACCACTCACTCACGGTTGTGTAATATTTTAGTGAAGTCTGTAGAAATAATTGTAATCATTTTGTAATTCGAAATGTACAGTTTTTCCCTATCCAGGACATAAGATAACTATTCTCAGTTCTCTATGTAAAAAAAATATTAAACTTAATAAAAAAAAATATAATACAATCGGCTACTAATTGTATTTTATATTGTTTGGCAAGTTACAGTGGTTAGTGTTTATAGGTTCAATAATGAGATATATAAATTCAATGTATTGAAAAATACTTTAGAAAAAGAAATTAAAATATATTAATATATTTCACAATAAATGACTATACATTTTTGGTGGTATTCTTGTTTAGAGTCACTTTTGTCCTATAAAAAAGCCTGTGGGAAAATAGTCACAAAAGAGGCGATATGCAGAGCATGCCACATTTAAAAAAAAAAACCAAAAACACTGAAAATGGCAAGTGCAATGCAAAAACGTTTAAATGTAGTGCATTTCATAATGCATACAAAGATTTGGATGTCACGGCTCCTCCTTGTCACGGGCCGCGGACGTGCCCATGCCCCTGCTGGTGTCCCAACTCTTGTCCCTGTTGCAGTCCTGCTCAATGCCACGGCTCCCATTCTGGAATGCAGGCATGGCCAGGTCCCGTCTATGCCTCCTGCTGCTACCTTTGTTGATGTGAGCTCTCTGGTCTCGGCGGTGGCGTCCGTCGGCAGGTTTAACTCACTCATCCTCACTCCTGCTCCGTGGCGTCCTGTGCATGTGCATGTGCCCTAGGAATGGCAGCTCTCGGTGATTTAAAGGGACAGTACCCAATCACCTGTCCAGTGACCTGTGACCTCCTCTGATATAAGAAACTTCCTGCCTCTTCTCCAGTGTCAGTTTCTTGATGTTCTTCAGCCATCCTGATCTGTCTACTGTGCTGTTGCTGTACCTGAGTTAACCCCTGAATTACCTGCTTTAATCTACTGCTGTTTACCTGCTGCTGCACCAGTCTGTTATCGTGCCGTTTTACCTATCCATTATTGGTCTGGGACTCTGCTACCCATCTACAGTTATACCTGCTGTGACCCGTCATCTCTGCCTGTACCCGCTATCCTTTCGTCTTGCATTTTGGCTGCCACCATGAGTACCCACGTCAGGGGTAGCAACCTGGGGATTCCCACAGCGGACTTCCAGCGGGGTCTGGTGAGGACCGGGGGCCCCTTAGACTCCTCTACCTGGCATGGTCTGCTATACCATATCAGCTTGCGTTGGCCCAGAGGATCCATATCTACCCAGTGTCCACAGTGTCAGTCCCGGTTGACCCCCGTTACCGTAACAATACGAACTGACCTGCTATCCATAACAGTACAGACTGACACTGTGGTCCGTAACATTACGAACTGAACTCAGTTATCTTTTACATCGAAGTAACATCTCGAGGCATAAAAAATACCTAATGAAAACCTCTGTTGAAAATATGAAAGAAACACGGCAAAAACAAGTTTGCAAAAACGTTCTGTGTGACTTTACTACTGGGCAAATTAATCAATCCAGTCTAAAGACAGCACAACCTTAGACCAGGCAGTCTAAGAATATGCCAAATTTATCACAGTGACTTATGCTGTTTGATAAATTTTGCACATCTTGTCTTATCAGATTTGCTTAACTTTTAATACCAGCTATTGTTTTATACATACAGTATCTCACAAAAAAGAGATATTATATATATATAAACCAAGGTCTCGAACATCCACCATGTCTTCATGGACGAGTGAAAGTGGATTTGAGTGGCTGCAACCTGTGAAGCTCTAGTGACCTCCACGCCCAAAAAAGTCAGGGCAGTGCTGGAAAATAATGGTGGTCACACAAAATATTGACACTTTGGGTACAATTCGTCCATTTTCACTTAGAGGTGTACTCACTTTTGTTGCCAGCGGTTTAGACATTGTTGCTGTGTGTTATTTTGAGGGCAGACAAAATTTACACTGTTAAACAGGCTGTACACTGACTACTTCACATTGTATCAAAGTGTCATATCTTCAGTGTTGTCCCATGAAAATATATAATACACTATTTACAAAAATGTGAGAGGTGTACTCACTTTTGTGAGATATGGTCTGGGAATGCCCAGTCATTCAGTAAAATAGTGCAAAGAGACATCATACATTAATGAGAACAAGACAACATTTCACAAAACAAGGCTGTATAGAACACCAACTACTTAGGAAATACTCTATAGATTTGTGTAGAGGGCCAGGAATATTAAATAATACAAAAACAATAACCTCTAAGGCCATGTTCACACGGCTTAAAATGGGCCGTATTTCGGTCCGTAATTACGCGCCGAAGTGCGCCAATTACGGGCCGAAAACGGCCCCTTTTATTACGGTAATTCACAGTTCTCATAGAGGGAAATATGGATTACGTCTCCTCTCCCCGCCCGGCGAATCGCCGGGCGGGGAGATAATTCACCTGTCACTTTCTAGCGGCGTATACGCGCCCCTACAGTGATTTGTCAATGGGGCCCCGAAGTGCGGCCCTGCTTATCCGCTCCGACACCAAGCACCTGTCACTCGGTAATTGAGGGGCGTAATACGTACGCAATTATAGCCGTGTGAAACATAGCCTAAAAGTGTCTTGTACAAAAGTGCAATAAATATGTACACATATCTAAACAGATAACCGATATGCATAAAGTGCCAGAAAAGAGAATCTTGTATTTGATAAACAATCTAGTGCTACACATGAAGCGTTATCCTTGTAGAATTCAGGATTTCAGGCTTAGGCCTCCCCCGTCCTCTATGTATAGTTTCATTCTCTAGGCAAGTTTTCCATGAAAAATGAATAAAATTAAAATGCTTTTAGAAAGCTCTGGAAACCACATGCATATTATTAAGTTCTGATGAGAGAAGTTCACAATGTCTTGATCCGTATGATCATTCCAGCAATGACTTAAAGGGATTTTGCCACGATGTAATGTTGACATGGGATCCTCCAAAATGAGTATTTAATCACTTTTGTAAATATATGTGATTACAAAAAGTGAAGCCTCTGAGAGCCACAGCTTTCTTTCCATGCCGTTGTAGCGAGGAGCGCCGTGCCTCGGCCCATGGGTCGCGAGCGCACCCGTGCGCCCTCTCCAGCATCCCTGCCGGGGACGGGTGGCGCCGCTGGCCGTGGGGCAGGCTGCGGGCACACTCGCACTGTCTACTCACCTGAGCGCTCCTGTCCCGTCTGCTCCCTCTGCTGGCCGAGGCGCGCATGCCCGCTTACTAGGGCGTGCGCGTGCTCATCCTTATAAATTTAAAGGGCCAGCGCGCCGGTAATTGGCTAATTACCGGGCGCTGACCCTATTTATTGGTACGGTCCACGGAACTTCCTTGCTGGATCTATGTTGCCCCGTGCCTTAGAAAAAGCATTCCCTAAGTGTATTCTTGTCTTGCCGTGTACCCGACCTCTTGCTAAGTTTTCCGACACCGAACCTCTGCTGCCCACCTTGACCTTCCTTCCTGTCCACGACTACGGTTCTTGTGCTACGACTCGGTACATTGTTGCACCTCGGCCGCCACCGCAAGTCCGCCGCTTCAGGGGTAGCGACCTGGTAGGTCTCCTGCCACAGCAAGTCCATCCCGCTTTGCAGAGGGCTCTGGTGAAAACCGGGTCCTACTTAGAATCCGCTCCCTGGCGTAGTTGTTACCACCGATTGCGGTTGTCCAGTGGATCCACTATCCCGGCCATTACAGCCCTTAGTTACCTGACAGTTTACACTAGACACGAACAGGAGCTGATCTGGCCGGGCTTGCTCTGTCTGCACTTCTTATCTGATGACAGGGAACATGAAGGAGCTAGCAAGGGACTGTGGAGAAATATCCTGTCTTTTGTATAGAGAATCCACTGGTTCTAATGTAATTATTTGTGTAAACATTGTAGAGGCTCCCTGGCACTGCTTGTCTCTGCTCAGACCCCCTCACTCTCCCCTGTGACTCAGCATGCTGAGTTAATTTTGTCTCCTGATCAGATAACAGGTAAAGAACTGACTTCTTGGGAAAACCCCTTAAACATATGGAATAATAATATTGTGTGTTTCACAGGTTGGTGGTGGATCCACTGGTTCACCACGATAGATGAAAATAACCACACGAGAGAGTGAGGTCTAAGAAGCCCACCGGTATTCACTAGAGCCCGCTACAAAGCAAGATGGACTTGGCGACGGGGACTCACAGGTCGTTACCCATGATGTCATACCTCACAACTTTTAGATATTGCATAGAGGGACACATCAGGTCACACCTCTAACCACGCCCAAAAACATGCCATCACACCAAGACACACCTCTAACCATGCCCAAACACCTACATGCCAACTTTGTAGATAGCCAAAAAGGGAGACATTTTCAGGATTGCATTGTGTCCAATGATGAAATATTAAGTAAGTTGTAATATACAGCGAGGAAGCAACCATATACTTTTTAAAGCAAAGCAAGATAGCAAGTTTATTGACGCAAATCTATGACCTAAATGAAAAGAGGGACATACTGAGAGCTAGGAGGGACTAGGGTTAAAAATAGGGACTGTCCCTCCAAAATAGGGCACTTGGGAGGTATACCTGATGTGGTTGCTTGCAGTGACAGCCGAGGTGTCAGCAAGGTACAGGAGGAACAGGCAAAAACGCAGCCAGGTTACAATCAAAGAGTAAATCTTTATGCTCCAGCACACAGAATAAAAGCTGGAATGTAAATCTGTTTCCCTTAGTCCTTTCAGCAGCAGAACATGGGGTTAATAGGACAATATGCCAAATAGGACAGTGGAAGTTTTAATGAGTAGAAGCATGCTATGTAATGGCCACTCAAAGTCCACCCCCTCCTGTAATGTTTTAACAGTTCAGTATGTCTGGCAGGGGCGTTGCTAGGGTCCTAAAACATCCAGGACCCTCACATCAGGATTCAATATCCATAAAGTCTCTTGGTGTCTCACAGACTTCAGCCAGTTGCCTTCCCTCCAGGGCCTGTTAACCTTCTCTAATCCATGGAATGTGAAGTGATCTAACAATCCTGCATGTTTCTCTACGAAATGCCTGGCCGCACTGGATACCTGAGATTGACCATTTTTTATACCAGCTATAGGTTCGTTAATGGGTATTTTTAGTTTTCTTATAGTGCTGCCGACATACATTTTACTACATTGTGTACATATGATGACATAAGTTACATGGTGGCTATCACAATTCATGAAAGAGTTAATGTAGTATTTTTTAGATTACAAAAATTGGTTACAGCAAGCTCCTCCACAACAAAAAAGAAACTTTTTGAGATAACTATGTACAATTGGGCTCCATACTCCTGTACACACTAGACGAGATATCATTAGCTATGGTCTTACTACATCTTGGTACAACTTGAATCCCTTCATCTAATACATTAGCTAATGTTGAATTCTGTCTTAAAATTTTTATTAAAAAAGTCCCTTATTTCCCCATAGTTCACACTATATTTTGTAGAAAAAAATTCTACTTTTGTCTTTCTTGTTTTTTTTTATCTTCATAGGATTTAACAATTAGGATTCATATAGTTACATTGTTACACACTTTAGAAGAAAAAAAAATCCAAATGTCAAAATTGTGTTTTTTTTTGTCATTTTAAGTCCCCTTATAATTGGAATAAATTTGATCCAAAAAAGTTGCATGCATTCCAAACTGCTAGCAATAAAAAGTACACTTTAAGCCCCTCGCTCAAGTCCATAGGTGTTAGTACAAAAAAGTTATTGGTCGCAGAAAATGCCGCCACCACGTAAATTTCAAAAATAGAAAATGTTTTGAATTTTTCTACGGTACCAAAACATAATGAAACCCTACATGTTTGGTATTACTGGATTTGTATCAACCTGTAGACTACAGATAACACACAATTTTTACCAAAAAGTCCGCAAACACGGCACAAGTACGTTTTTTTCATATTTTGCTCCACTTAGAATTTTGTTACGGTTTCCCAGTATGTATGGTAAGATCAATTAGACCATTAGAAAGTACATTTTGACGTGCAAAATAAAAGCCCTCACATGTCTATGTAGAAGAAAAAATAAAAAAGTTATGGCTCTGGAAAGGCGCGGAGGGAAAAACAAACATGAAAAAAATAGGCCTCAGCGTTAAGGGGTTAAAGAATAGCCCCATTTATCAAGACGTTTGTTAATCTGTTCTTTCTCATTTAAATAATCACAATTATTCTTTGGATGTACCGTGTACCGTTTAGCTATCGGTTCCACTCTGTGAGCAGGAATAAAGAACTGAAGATTAGATTCTGTAAACAGCCACATAAAGGGTGAGCTCCTTCAACATTACTTGTGAGCACAGGCAAAGCGGTCAGGGCAGGCGGCAGGTAGAAAGTAGTCAGGAAAACGATGGGTCAGACCAGGAATCATGAAACACAAAGGAGCAAGCAATAAGAAAAAGGTACAAACACCAAAAACTGTCAGAAAAGACAGGGAGAGGAGTCTTTATAAAGGTGCAGGTGTCAGGGGAGCGCTGTCCCTTTAAATCATAAAGAGCCAATGCGTGCATCATAGGAGGTGGTTACACATTCACCAACAATGAACAAAGAAGGGGAGCAGAGCTCTAATGCATTTTAAGCCAGAATTTCTTGGACCTCATAGGTGTCACTGGAATTAGCTTCTGTAGAAGATCACTGGATCTTAAGAAAAGCGATTGAGGACCAAAGGCTTCAGCAGAGAGAAATGAAAAGAATTTGGGATGCACATGGAAAGCGGCAGATGGAGCTTATAGCAGACTGAATTAATCTGTCGTAGGACCAGGAAGAGCCACAGAAAGCATGGAACAAGCTAGAATCTTTAGGAATCTTTAGCCAGACAACCAGACTTTATCTCCAGGGTGAAATAGTGGAGGAGGTCTCCATTTTTTTGTCTGCCTGGGCTTTGGTCCGGTATGATGCTTGAAGGAGAGATCGCTAGGTATCTTGCCAGATAAAAGATATTTGGACTTAGAAATCCAGAATCCAGTCTCTCAGGAAACGTTCCTTACCGCCACAATGCAGGCAACGATTCAGACTGCACCTGCGGGTGTGTTCTTCCTCTATTAAACAAACTTTCTCCACAAACTTTCTTGCATAGGAGCTGAATGAGACTGAGTTAGGTGGAGGCAGCGGAGGTCTTTGGAATACTGATGCAAGGTAAAGAAGGCTGGGAGGACTATTTTTGCTTGCAAAGCTCAAATTGTGTCAGTGAACTGGATATCAATTCTGGAGGCCAAAGCGATTAGGTAATCTAGAGTTATAGGAAAATCTCAACTAGCCAGCTGGTCCTTGATTCGCCCAGCACAGCCTTCCCAGAAGACCGCTATGAGAGTCTCATTATTCCAGGATAGCTCAGAGGCTAGAGTGCAGAACTGTATGATGTATTGCCCCACCGTGGACTTACTTTAACATAAGTGAAGCAAAGATGAAGTGTCAGAGAAAATGCACCCAGGCTCTTCAAAGACTTTGCGTAAGGACCTGAGGAACTCTTGTAAATTAGCCATCAATGAATCCCCTCATTCCAAGAAGGTTGTGGTCCAGGCCACGGTTTCGCTGGAGTGTAGGCTAATAACGAAGTCCACCTTGACTCGATCCATAAGGATCTGATGTGTCAGGACCTCAAAATGGATAGTGCATAGGTGTAGAAAACCATCTTGGGATCCCTGGGTTAACGGGGTGGCAGAGGCAGGTGCAGGCCAAGACTAGCAGTGGCAACTGGAGGCGGAGCTGCAGCAAGTGCAGGTGTGGCTTATTGGAGACGTGCAGCAAAACCCTGAAGCATCTTGGCAGATGCCTTGATGTGCCACTTAGGCTGCGATGTCATGGATGTCTAGCAGGGGCACATTGGTGAGATCCATGGCCAGTTTGTACTGCCACTGAAGGTGGGAGGTGGACCTGTTGGATTACCACAAGAGATCGCAATAACCATGCCAGGGAGCATATCAAAGGAGCCTCCCAATGTTCACCAGAGCCCACAGCAAGGCAGGATGGACTTGGCTGTGGGAAACTCCCAGGTCAGCACCCCTGACATGGTCACTTGAGGTGACAGCCGAGGTGCTAACAAGGTATAGGAAGAACAGGGGAGAGGCGTAGCTGGGTCACAGGTAAGGAGGTCAGGGCAGGCGGCAGACAGAGACTAGTCACAAAAAAGTAGGCCAAGGGTCACACCGGGAAACACGAAGGAGCAAGCAGAACGAGGCAGAGGTGCAAACACCAATAAATTGGCAGGAAACACAGGGGAAGCAATCCTTATAAAGGTATGGGTGCCTGGTAAATGGGTGTTAGGGGTGCGCTGGTCCTTTAAATCTTAAAGAGCCAGCGTATGGACGGCCTAGGGGACAGGTACATGTGCAGCAGCAATAAGCAGAGGAGGAGAGCAGAGCAGGAACAGAGATAGGTGAGTGACTGACGGGGCAGCGGCAGAGAACACGAGTGTGTCTATGGTACAGAGTGGGGACCACAGCGAATTGTGACATCTTGGAAGATATCAAGCTCAAATATTGATGTGGGCACTATAAGCATAAAATAAAATTAAGTGAATATTCACTACTGAGTTCCTTCCAATTAATATAGAATTTTCTCACTTTCTCAAGAGGACAAATATCCTATTTTCCCAAGCATGTTGGGCAAGGTTCACATATATGCATTTGATGGATATGCTAAAAATATAAACAAATGAATGACAATTTATGCATACATTTGCATCTGTGATATGATAAATTATACATTGTTATCTGTCTTTATGCCATGTTTTAATAGCATATGCTTTTTTAAAAGTAAGGGTCCGTTCACACGGCACAGGAAAAATACCAGTTGGTTTATCCGACCAGTATTTGTCCTGTTTTCGTGCCGTGCACACGGCCGCCGGGGGACGGATTTTCTCCGCGGTTTGCAGGGAAAAGCCCTCCCCTTTCACATAGACATATTCATCTTCCGTTCTAAAACCGGATGGAAGAATGAACACGTTCTATGTTTTTCTGACCGCCGGCGGTCTGAAAAACCGCCGGGCGGAAAACCTGTGCAGTGGAGACTGCTGCACGGATTTTCCATTAAGGTCAGTATAAGAGTTTTTCAGACGGTTTAAAAACGGTTTTCAAAACCGAGAACCGACTGAAAAACCGTGCTGTGGGGACATAGGCTAAGAGTCGTGTTTTTTTTTAATATGCAGAAAAAAGCAGACAAGTAATAGATGCAGTCAGAAAAGCTTCTGTGCACATTTTATACAAAGACAAAAAAGTATCCACTGTATATACAATTTTTTTCAGAACAGTTAAACAACATGGAGCTGCAGGACTTTGGTAAATCAGATGCTCTACTTGCTAGTGTTTTCCTTTGTGTGCATTTGTTACACTAGCAATTACTGGAAACTGGTGGAGAACAAGAATTGTCCAACACTAAAGGTTAAAGGTCTATTTTCCAGGAGATAGGAATAAAATGTAATCTGCACTCCATACACAGGCAATTCTTTCTCCACTTAAAAATAAGTAAAGCAAAAAAAAAGTTGATTTGCTTTTAGTGTACATTAAGGGCCTCATGTATGAAAACTGTCTAGGTCTACAACTTTCCTTGTTGCCCATAGCAACCAAGCAGAGCGCCCCTTTCATTTTTTCAGAGGACTATATGAAGTGAAAAGGGCGCTTTAAGGGGTTGCTACAAAGAAAGTCTTAGACCTAGACCATTTTCATACATCACCTTAGCGTGTTCAACGCTTATCACACGGTTGTGGCCGATGCTGCAAATCCGAGGAATAAGCCTCTACACGCTTATTCGGATTGGCGCGTATGCCCCGATTGGTTCGATGCCCAATCCGGCAGCAATTCGTATCAGCTCTTGAACATGGAATCCGTCGCTCCCCGCATCAGCATCGCCGGGGAGAATGACTGCATTTTGGCGCGTACGCGCGTAAACATGATTGTCTATGGGCCGGAGCGGCCCCGCGCGCCCGCCCGCCGCCGCCCTATTCAGCGGATGTGCGCTATACGGCCCAATCCCGGAATAGCCTGCACGGCTATGGAGACGGCGGGCCGACGCGGCAGGCGTCGGCCATAACTTCATTATTTACGGCGCGTACGCGCCGTAAATAATGTGCATGTCACTTTCTCCCCCCGCGGCGGATTCGCCGAGCGGGGAGGAGCGATGGAATCCACTGTTCTCTATGAGAGCAGTGGATTACCGTAATTACTCCGACGGATTGGCGCCGTACTGCAGCGCAAATCCGGCGCGGAGTACGGCGCCAATTTGCGGACAAATAAGCCGTGTGAACGAGGCCTTAGTGTAAGCAATGATCTAATGAATGTTCTGCGGTTATACACAGAGAGATTTTGACATGTATTAGTAAGCATTTTTACAAGAAATATTCCCAACATGATATTTTGCTATTTCCGCAAAGCTAAGTATTCTCTGTGATAATATTTGAAATGCTATGGTTAAAGCAATGACATTGGGTATCAAAGACAACAATTTGGGCAAATCTAAGAAAGTAACCCCCGCCCCCTCATGGAAAATTATTCTTTACTCGTTCACGAACAGTAATTAACGACATAGTACTAAGTAATAAAAATTAATAATTAATGCTGTAAAACAGATTTACTGCAACAGGCTATAAATACAGTTTAATTTAGTAAAATACAATTGTTATGCACTCGTTTTAGACTATCATGACATGCTCAATACTGAGCCCAGAAATAGAAATACAAACTATTTTTAAGTTAGTTCAAGGATAGTAGAAAAAAGAATGCAGCACACCTGTAGTTGCAGTAAAAAACAGTGACATTACTAAACATTATGCAAATGAAGCAAAGCTGTCAAATATTATAATGTGATCAAGCAATGAATAAATGTATTAATACAACCATATAATAAACAGGTAAGCAAAGTAAATAAAGTCACTTAGCTTTAGATCAGATTATTTTTCGGAAGCTCATACATTGCATGCGCCACCACCAAGATAGTTCAATTAATTGAAAGTGGGGAAATCCTTTAGACGTCTAAACAAATGAGCCTCCTTTTGTGACTTAAACCAAGCTTTTATACCCCCATGTATCTCCATGGAATAATACACCAAACTACAAACAGACTCTAAACAACCCCTTAGGATATGTTCACATGGCGTAAATTCAGCGCGCATTTCGCTGCGTATTTGCGCTTACTACATGGCGAGATGAGCGCCGCTATTACGGTAGTCCATAGCTCTCATAGAGAACTATGGATTATGCCTCGTCCCCCCGTGCGTGCAATACGATTGTACTTTATGCACGGGGGGATAAGTGACATGTCAATTACTCGCAGCGATTACACGCCATGAGTAATGCATGTCAATGGGGCCGGTGGGGTGCCGGCCCCTCTGTTCTCCGGGAGTACCCGCTGATCTGCGCAACTCCAAAATCACCCGGCGTATTGTGGCGCGTACTGTACACGCCGCAATTACGTTGTGTGAACATGTAATGCATAAAGTTTTGTTTATAACAGGTGTGTACATATTGTGAATGTCCTAAGAGATTTGATAACTGGGAACGTGGCTTTGTGTTCAGCCTACTGGTCTAATCTATAAAAGTTATGAGAAAGAATTCAAAGAGAAAAACTTTTTAAGAAAAATTAACCCTTTAAGAAAATATACACTATTATGACAACACTACAATAAACACAACCTCAGAATAAATGCAGACACAATTGCGACATCACATCAGAACATAGCCCATGAATGAAGATACAGTTCATTATGAAATCATTAAAACAGAACACAGCTTACAAAGTAGAATGTTTTTTAAAGTATTATATATGTATAGTTTTCTAAGTAGGTCCAAACTTTTGTAATTGTTGATTTCATAATGTGTTTTGTAGAGGAACAATATTTTAGAGCTCAGTATGTTTATATAGAGCTTCAAACTTGCTCCTTCCAGTTTGACAGGCATATTTAGTTGTTTATTTTATTCATTTATATAGCATTCTTATGTTCCACAGCACTGTACATGGATTGTGATTAGAGATGAGCGAGCAGTAGAAAGTACCTTGAACTTTAGTGTGTTTGGTTCAAGATTCTATTCGAACTAGAACTCGAACTTAAACCCCATTAAAGTCAATGGGAGAAGATGTTCTGGTTAATTTTTATACCTAGGTGAGGAGAAGCTGGAATTACCATCCATAACAGTAAACTGGATACATGGAACAACGTGAAGAAAATTTGGCTCTAAGAAAAAAATTGAGAGGCTAAAATACTTCATACCTTTTTCAATGGCTAACTGAAAAGATGAGGACAGCCTGCAAGCAGGGACGTAGCTATACGAGGTGCAGCGGTAGCAGCTGCTATGGGGCTCTGCATCCTGAGAGGGCCCAAAAGCCCCTTTGACACATAGGAGATTTGGATACAATGTGTTATACAATTACTAAACCCCCAAAACTGCAAAAACACAACTTTTGGGCACTGAGTATGATTTAGCAAATCCAAGCACTCTCCAAGTATAATATATATCTATGTATATGAGAGTTAGGCATTATGTGAGCCTGCAAATGTTGCCAAATAACAGATTCTGGTTGTGGGAAAGATGCAGCCACCAATACCAAACTCCCTAACTATTGATGTCTATGGAGAGGAAAATGCTATCTAACAAACTAAGAGCAGTCTGTACAATACAGAGAGTGAGCAGAAAATGGCATTCACAAGGCAATACATTGAAATATATACATAACATGTTCATGTGATTTTAGCAGCCGATGAGAGCCCTACACCTCAGCGATGACGTTTTTGACACTTCGGTGTGCTCTGCACTGATTGAATGGCTGCTAAACGTGCAGAAAGGTGATTGGATGGCTTCCAAAAGTGCAGAAAGCCGCTGAAAAAGAAACTGATAATGACGTGTCGAACTAGAACTTTACTCGAATTAACAGTAAAATGTTCGGTTCGGTTTGAGTTCTAAAAAATTCGAGAAGTTCTACTAGAACTTAACTTTTCTAGAACAGTTCGATCAACACTAATTGTGATTCTTCACATTGATACCTGTTCCCACAAAGCCAAGTTCCTGATGGATTAATTTGGAATTAAAATTGTGAGAAATCAGTATGATTTTGGAGTGTGAGGGAAACTGGAGAACCTGAAGGAAACCCACGCAAACATAAAAATAAAATAAAAATTACAAACTCCTTGCAGATGTTGTCTATAGTGGGATTTGGACCCAGGACCCCAGTGCTGCTAAGTAACAGTGCTAACCACTGAGTCAATGTGCTGCCTAAATTCTGTCTGCTACCATCTAGAGTTTAATAAAGATTAATTAAATCTAATACTGGGGAACACTCAATTTGATTTAGTGCCTTAAGAGTAGGAACCATTTTTTAAGTATATTTAGGGGGCACTGATTCTGAAAATGACACCCGTTTTCCCCTATCAACTCTAGTTTCGGAGATCCGGCATTGCCTCCTTACCAAGTAAATGCTGCTGAAAATACTGGTAACTCAATATTGTACTAAAGAAATGTTGTGAAACAGAAAGATATACATTTTAATGCATTTAAAGAACACCTGCAAACAAAATCATGAATGTGCATGAGCAAATTCAATTCTATTCATCTGCACTACATATTTCTAAACAAATGAATCATTAGAAAAATGTAGAATCTTGTAATCAACATCTCAATAAACTAGAGCTGCTAGGATAAAAGGAATGGGATTTTCGGACTCAGCAGCACTCAAATACCCAGAATAAGGTCAAAATTTCAATTCACAAATTATTTTTTTGTTCCTCAGTGAAATTATAGGGATTTTTTTCACCACAATGATTATCTTTAAACATATGGGCAAAGGTAAATAAAAACTATTACTAAATACAATGCTGCTTTGATTTTGCTTTGTTTAGGAAATAGGGGAGATTTTATATTATGCTTGTGTACATAAGCTTTCCTAGTTTACCAGCTATTTCTCTTGTTTCATTGCTCTAGCAACCCTGTCCGACCATGGTGATGTCACTCCCTGCTGAGTGTTATCAGTACAACAAGAGCTTTTTTTGCCATGTTACTGACAAACTTTAACCCTTTAAAGCTCTGTAGCCTTGTGCACTACATTTTATAAACCTCCTGGAGTCATGTCATTGTAAATGACTCAGCTAGGAATAGCACAGCTGATATGCCAATCACTCCTATAATTCTACCCATAGCCTAAACAGGAAGCTGTCTTTGAAGAGCAGGCTCTGTGCAACAGCATGGTGAGAACACCCCTTTAAATTGTATTTTGTACGCGCTATATAGTGGTGGCTGTGGGCAACTAAAACTTTGACATAGTAGTCTGTAGTTGTTTGAAAGAAAGGAGCGAACAGAAATTCCAATACAATTCTGGACTTTTTAAATAGTTATATTTTACATTGTTGCAGGACCATGTAACAAATACACAGTCAATAAATAAAATAATGAGGTTTTTTGTTAAATTTCATTTATTGGGATTTTTTAAGTGTAGTGATTAAAGATCTAAGCATTAAATTAGGCACCTTAGAGCTTCGGTCAACTTAATGGTCTATTATTTCCATTGTTAAATAAAACTCATGCAGCACTACCACTAAGTAATATGTTTCTCATGTACTGGGCAAGGAAGTCAAACCACTCAATGCAGTGGCTCTAGATGCTGGCACACAATAGCTGTATACATTATTCATAACTATAACGTGGTCTGGTCACCTTACTCTCAAAAAATAATGACATGTATTATATGCATTGCTTATGTTTTATTGAGGACAGCCATCCATTTCCCTGCATGGATAACCATTTCTAATATAATCTTTTATGATGGTAGAGGTGACAAAGTCATGCATTTAGCATAAGTGATTAGATGCAAACTTGGAGCCTAATATTATTTTTATGAAACATTTACACTCACTAATTTATATAACATAAAGTCCCATTTAAACCGAATACTGATGAAGTTAATGAGAAATATTTGATACAATATCTGAATCCACTATGAGAGTACTAATAACATGAATGACTTAAACGATCTCAATGATTTGTCAATGAATTGTCCTTTTTATATTCCTTCTATTTCAAATATAATTTCGGTGCAGCGATTGCAGTTGATCCTAGGTTCTAGGGCTTTGTCACAAGGTGCTGGTTCTATATTGTGATTGCTGAGAATCCTGCTACAGATTACAGTATACGGCATGGAGCAGACTGATAGTGACCTGAACCTAGTGTTGCCACCAGGCCGGTAAGTCATCATCCTGTCTAGTAATTGAAACTAGGGGCGACATGTATGAAGGAAGGCGCGTTGAAGTGAATAGTCGAGTCTCATTTTCAGTGTATAAAGCTCCTGATATATGAAAGTGGTTTTTGTGTGATTATAAATGGTGTGAAGTTCGACGCGCCTCGCCGGTGTGTTAGGCGCATTATGGAACTTGGGCGCATAAGTAATGGTATTAAGGTTATAGACAGGCTGGAAATAAGAGGTGTCATTAGAACAGCATGTCAGTGAATAGAAACTATGGTACTGCTCCTGCCTGTGCTGTGCTGGCTCTTGCTGTATGCAGAATAAAGGGTGAGAGCAGCAAAATTAAATTTAAAATTTAATGTAGTAAAAATGTTAAATATAAAAATCTGAACAACATCATCAGTGGGTTATTTAATGTAAAAATTTTAAATGAATTTTATAGGAGATATTTTTATATTTTTGGGATATTATATATTTTATATATTTTTTTTTTCTCATTCAAGAAATTATTTTATTTAAGCATAAAATCAGTACAGTAAATAAGACAATAATATCATGAACAGTATCCAGACAATTCAATTTGTTGAATCAGGTAAGCTAGTGCACATCCATCTTATCAAAGGCAGTGTATATAGGAGGAACGCACATAAACAATAAAAAAGAATGACACAGGAGAAGAGTATGAGGATATACCAGTCACTTGTGTGCGAGCTTTCTTGAAAGGCAACATACTGTATTTAAGGCGAGTCGCCTCAAAGGGAGAAGAGAGAGACATGGTCAGGAAGCCATAGCTTATTTTCTTTAAGGCAGCAAGAGGCCGGAGATAGCAAGAAATGTTTCCAGAGATGCAGTATAGCTAGCTATACAAAAATGTATTATTGTCAGGTTTGATTCAGAGAACGAGGTACAAAGCTCTCAAACAAGGAGGCAACAGCAAGAACAGGGAAAGAAAAATAACTTGAAGCAAACTAGGATAAAGGGAGCCAGTCGAAGCCAGTGTACCATCACCAGAGTGTGAAGCTAGCAATTAGTTCTCAGCATGGTCGCAAGATCCTACCTATTGAAGAGTGAGATAACGATCAGATTTGCAGAAGGCGAGCCAGTCTCCCCAGGTAATGAGAAATTTTTCAGCATCGCTGGGCGAGTCACAACGTAGCTCCTCTAGTCTACAGAACATATGGATCTCCTTAAACCAGTCTGTGAGAGAGGGGTTTAGCGTGGACCGCCATAACCTGGGAATCACTATTTTGGCCGCATTTAGTAAAAAGGAGAGCAGGTGACCTTTCAATGAATGGACAGGACGTTCCATGGCAAAGAGTAGCAGAGTGGCGGGGTCGTTTTGTAATCTTTCCCCGGTGATCAGATAAATTATGTCTATTACTTTAAGCCAGTAGGTTTGTAGGATGGAACACTTCCACCAGATGTGGAGCATCGTACCCTCCTCCTTTAGACAGCGCCAACAGAGGCTAGATACAGATGGGTAGAGGGTATGCAACCACGATGGTACTCTATACCACCGAGTAAGGATCTTGTAATTCAACTCCTGCACTCGTATAGAAATCGAAGTACCGTGAACTAAGGTGAATATTCTAACCCACTCATCCCTGGAGAGCTTTCTTGAGAGTTCCCTCTCCCATGCCCCCTGAAACGCATGGGTAGGAGGATCCCCAGAGGTCACCATGAGCCCATAGATTCTCGAGAGGAGGTGAGTACTGTGAATTTTTTGTAGGCACCAGGTCTCGAATGTGGAGAGAGCTCGGCATAAGGTCAGAGATGATTTGTGTGTGGAGCACACACTACGTAGTTGATAATAGTGCAACCTGGAAAAGTTTGCACCGCTTAAACTTGCAGCAAGATCCGAGTAGGATTTGAGGGTGTTATCTATGTATACATCTTTCATTATTGCAAAACCTCTATCCCCACCTAGACCCGAGTCCGAAGCTCTGAAAAGTGTGGGCATTCCCGGATTGCCTGTCAAAGGTGTGAGCGGTCCCCCTGGCTTAAAAATGTTCATGGAAGAGGGGTAGGATCTATAGATACGTATTATAGTTTGTGTAATTAAAGGGACTAGGCCAAGAGTTTTTTTAGGTAGCCACAGCGGGGGCAGCCAAGGTAGTGCTGCAGTCGAGTGGCCAACCATGGTTGACTCAAGTTGGACCCAGAGCTTAATATGTGCGTGATGAAAACTATCCAGAATTCTGACTGCAGATGCAGCTAGGTAGTAGGACTGGAAATTTGGAAGAGACAGGCCTCCGTCAGTTTTAGGCCGAAATAGGGTTGATTTAGAAATTCTAGGATGCTTTCCTGACCAGATAAATTGTGTAGTAAGTTTATGCAACGATGAGAAGAAGGATTTGGGGATTACAATCGGGATAGCCTGGAAGAGATATAGGAGACGGGGTAGTATGTTCATTTTTAAGATATTGATACGCCCTAGCCATGAAAAGTCCTTTTTGTCCCATTTGGAAAGGTCACCTTGAATTAAATTGAATAAAGGGGAGAAATTGAGGTCAAAAGTATTTCTAATATCTGAGGCAATGTGGACCCCCAGGTATTTGATAGAGGTGGGAGCCCAAGCAAAGGAGTAATTCTGCCTGAGTTGAGCAACCATCTCTGGCTGTAAGGTGAGGTTCAAAGCAATACTTTTAGACATATTAACTTTATGATTGCTAAATACCCCAAAATTATGAAGGGCTTTGAGTATGGAGGGTAGAGAGATGAGGGGGTTGGTAACATAGAGCAGCAGATCATCCGCAAATGCAGAACATTTTGCGTGGTAATCACCACACCGAATGCCCTGAATGGAAGTGTCAATGCGGATGGACTGCAGCAAATGCTCCATCACCAACGCGTACAGGAGTGGGGAGAGGGGACATCCCTGCCTGGTACCATTGCGAATAGTAAAGGGGGCAGACAGAGATCCATTGACTCGGATCTGAGCCTGCGGGGAGCGGTATAGTGCGAGAATCTTGGCAAGGAGAAGCGGGCCTATGCCAAGGGCAGAGAGAACACCAGAGAGAAAAGACCAGTCCACCCGGTCAAATGCCTTCTCTGCGTCTAGGGAGAGCAGCATACAGGGGATTTTGGCACGATGAACATAGTTGATTAGGGTATAAGTTTTTAAGGTGTTATCCCTTGCTTCTCTCATGGGAATAAAACCCACCTGGTCAGCGTATCAAACTATAGCAGGGGTTCTCGCAGGGGCAATGAGCTTGGCGTAAAATTTGGCATCTGTGTTGAAAAGGGGAAAATTGGTCGATAGCCTGAACAATGTTTGGATCCTTTCCATCTTTGGGGAACAGTGATGGGGCATTAAGGAATGCCTGAAAAAAGGGGAGCCCCAGGGAGACAGAGTTGAAATTCTTCAAGAGCGAGGTTGACAAATCATCTCGCAGGGCCTTGTAGAACTTGGCTGTATATCCATCTGGTCCCGGGCTTTTGCCAGCAGGGAGGGATGCAATAGCAGCATTAAGCTCTGACTGCGAGAATGGCTCCTCTAGGGAAGCAACCACCTCTGGGGGCAAGGAGGGAAGGGCAGTTTGGTGAAGATAGTCTTGAAGGGAAGGCTTTTGACCCTCAGGGTGATTTCGCGCATGGGGTGTTGGGAGGTTGTAGAGATTAGAATAATACTCAGAAAAGCGAGAGGATTCTCGGTCAGGAAACCGATCGCCCAGTAATTTTTAATCGGGGGAATAACAGGGGGCCTCTTTTCTTTTGGGGCTTCGGGAAAATATTTCCCGGGGTTTATTGCCCACACATAGAACCGACCAAATCTGACAATACTTTTGTGTTAACTTCCCATGAGCAAAAGGAAATCAGGGCGCAATTTCGCCCAGTTCCCAAAGAACTGTCTCAAAACCAAAATTTTTTGGGGATGTTTCGTGCATTGGTTTATCAGCAGCGACGGGATTTTGGCTGCCACTCGCTTTTCAGTCTCCCCCTGTTTTGATAATATCCCCCAAAAACCCCCAACTTCAAGCCCCTCCCTCGTATTGAGGAGTCTAGGGTTCCCTGGGGGACTGCCGGAAGTCTTTAGTAGACTGTAATTCTGCCAGGCAGAGAGCATCTTGCAAAAGAGACTCATTCAGTCTCCAAGAAAATGGGGGGCGCTTAAAGTGCGGTAGGGATAAATCACAATACACCGGGGCGTGATCGGAATGAAGTATGCTGCCTATCCTTGCATCCCCCGACCTGAGAGAAAAGTGCGAAGAAAAATGTAGTCGTGCGCCCAAGGGAAGGGAGGAGGGAAAAAAAAAAGTGAAATCCCTCTCCCCGGGTGCTTTTAAACGCCACACGCTGAGAGTTGCATGCATGCAACGGGGCGCTTAGCCCTTTCACCACCCTATGTGGGGACTGAGGAAGGCCTGTGGATGAGTCAAGCTGGGATGAAAGCCGGGTTTTAAAATCGCCACAAGAAAATCTGACCCTTGCAAAACATTTAGGTCTCCAGCCCCCGGTGGAAAGGATATTGGTTAGATTAGGCGCATAAAATTTGAAAGGGTGAGTATTCCCCGTATCTGCATTACAAAAAATTGCTCTAGCATCCCTGTCTGTGAAAACTCTAAAATCGGCAGGAAGGTTTTTATGGATGAATAGGGGGCTACCGCCTTTTTTTTTGGGGGAAGGGGTTTACGCTATGGTACCAGACGGGGAAGCCCTGTTGCGGAGGGATTTTGCATGCTCCTGCAAAGTTTTTCTTTTGGAGGCATACTATATGGGATTTCGTTTATGAAATTATAGGATCTGCACCCTTTCGGTTTTTAAATCCTTGACTTTAAGGGATGCGACCAATATATGCATTGAAAAAGAAAAAAGGGGCGCATTATGAGAAGTATAGAAAACAAAATACGGTGGTGGGTCTAAAGACGGGCTAAAAAATTTGAATACAGGGGGAAAACACAACCAGGAAAAAAAAAAGGGCCTAGAAAACAAAGGCAAAAAAAAAAGGGACAAAGCAGAGCTAGCTGCAATTTACCCAAGACAGGAAAAAGGGCCAACCTATTGGGGGGTAAACGTGACCTTAAATTCGCGACTTTACGGACATGAAAGGGTAAAATTTGAACCCAAACTCACTCAGCAGCATGGGGGCACGTAATAAGGCGGCTAAGGGGCGGTTTAAAAACATAAAGAGTGTGGAGTGCAAGCCCTCCCCAAAAATTTAAAGAAGAGAATAGTGGAGCGGGGTCGAATAGTAGGTTAAAACAGGTTTTGGGGACCATAGAAAATAACAAGGGGGAGGGGGGGGGAGGGGAAAACGGTGACCGACTACCGGGCCGCATGGAGTAGGGGATAATCAAAAACAGAAACCCCTATGGGGTTTTCCCACGATAGACAGAAAAAAAACCAAAATATATCTCACAGTTCCTTTGACCCGGCATCAGCGTAGGGGGCCAGCCGCTGGCGTGGAATCCTTTGAGTTTCTTTGTCGACGGTTTGGTCGTTGAGCCTTCGGAAACGTGGGGATGTACGGGTGCACACGGGGGGGGTCGGGCAGGGTTTGGGTTTTAGTCTATCGTGTGACCAACCCGGGGATGTCCACTGCGGCAGGCCAACGCGAAGTGAAGGAATGGAATCGGCAAGATCGAAGGGAAAACCAAAGATCTCCGTGTTTAACAAGAAGGGAAAAAGGGAAAGCCCCATGATTTTGAATCGCCGCTCCTGGAGAACACGAGAAAGCGGCTTGAGTGCAGAGCGCATAGGGAAGTGCCCGGGAGAGGTCCGGGAAAAGTCCTACTTTGTGGCCCTCATAAATTACAGACGCTGAACGGGACTTCCTCACACCCTCCTTTGAGGTTAAATGATGAACTCTACAGTTATCCCTCGCCCGGGGGGTCCTGGCTTTGAGGACGAAGGGCTCGGGAGCACATCGAAATTCTATTGGGGTTCATGGGGTCGCCCAGGACAGGTTAAACATTTGGGGATGAGGAAATAACTCCGAGGTACAACTGTCTCAGGGAAACCACAATTTACTGTTTTGTCTGTTGCGATTCTCTAAGCATCAAATTTACCACCAGCTACTAGGGGGCTCAATTGGGCCCAAGTGAGGTTTGCAGGGTTAGCAACAGTGAATTTTTAAATCTTGGGTCCTTTCCAGCTGAAGAAATTTCTCCTGTAGGTCCGACACAGCCGTTTCACCGTTCTAGGGCTTTGGGCAGGTTGTTGGAAAAATCTCGGCCTAATTGCTGATTCCTCTTTAGGAAAAAGGGTCAGAGGGCCGAAACCGGGATGGGCGGCCAATGCCCGGGGTCACCCTGGTGGGGTATAATATATGGGTTGGAGCCCCCAGGCTTTGGGGGAGGATCGGCCCTGGGGCCCGTTGAGTGGGCGATCATTTTCCCCCGCAGGAAGCCCGGGTTAGATTCCAGCTGGCTCCGGGGTTTTAGGCCATTTTTAAAAATGTGTTGCTCTTGTGGACTACAACGGGGGGAAGGTGAGAGGTCATTCCCCCTTTTCCCCGCATACACGTAGTTGACCCAGGTGGGGAAGGCTCCCATACCAGCTCCATGGGGCTGTGGGATCAGAACCCCTTGGGGCCTGGCATCTGCTGGGCGTTTCAGGAAAGCCCCGACAGGGAATTAGATTATTACAGTAGCCTTGATTCAAAAGCCCGAGGGGGGGAAAAAAAAGCCCGGTTCTGTCACTGTCACAGGGAGTAGGAGGGTGCAGAAGCACCCGGGCCCTTCATGTGGTTCAGCACCTGAAAATCCACTGGAGCTAGAAAGGCATGTGAAGGGTGCAATCCTATAAAGGCATTAGGGGGGGGGAAACAGGGGGGTTGTGGAAGATCGTTACAGTTTTTCCCCCTTTTGGGGGGACAAACACAGGGGGGTTCTCTGCAAGCCCCAATTTACAGAGGTATCTGAGGAAAGTCCCCCAGATCCCTGTTTCCCCAAAAGGGAGCAGGTCTGGAGGGTGATTCTGTCGGGGGAAACTGCCCCTGCCCCCGGGTCTGTGGGGCACCTTGATGGCCTGGTGCACGGGGGTCCCCGCTTGTATGCTCAGAGTAGGCATGGGGGAGAATTTTCCCTTTTTCACTGCCGGGACCTAAATGGCGGCTGACTGCACCCGGGGGGAACCGGGGGTGCACTCAGCATGCTCAGGGGGGGCCCCAGGTTACGGCCCTCCAGACAGAAGAGGGTGAATTAAAGGGTGTATTGGGACTCCCTGGGGAAGGGATATCGAGGGGAAGGGGCCCCTGACGACCCTTTAAACGCTGCGTGCCGCTCCGTTTGAACGTCGGGGGGGTGATGATGCCGTCCGCGCTGTCGTGGAGGATGGACCCGGGGATCCTCTAGCAAACGGGGCCGCCAGGTGAGAGCGCCGGAGTCAGTGGGACTGTTTTGCTCGGCTGCGCGCGCGAGCACGGGGGTTTTCCCCGCGACAGGAGGGAGCCGGGGGGATGGGCTAAGGCGGGAAAGGGAACCATCCCCAGTGGCCCGGAGCGGCTCAAAAAATTGAAAGGGAAAATCTCCCAAAAGGGTCTTAGATTTGGCCCCCTTTTTTAAATCTTTGGTCCCATTTTATGCCCTTCTAAGCCTTTTGCAATTCCGCGAGGGGCTTGGTATCCTCGGTCCAACCGCTCAATGGCAAGCCCCCCCCCATTTTATTATTTTATATTAATTTTATAGATATATTTTTCATTTCAATTTTAAAATTACATCTTATCAATTTTTTAATTTAAAAATAAATTTCTTTTATTATTGTCTGGGGTAAGATATAAAAAAAATTTAAAAAAAAGTTGTAAGAAATATTGGAATTTGGGCCCTTCAGCAAATCATCTCCCTCGACTCCCCGCCAGGAGGCCTGAACAGAATGACCTGTTTTGCCGAACCACATTTATAATGTGTTAATATACGAGTGTTGAGCAACAGCCTCCAGACGCCCCCAAACACCCCCTTCATGTTGGGGTATTAGAAAGTGTCAAGTCTTACAAACAATGCGCCTAACACATTCATTAGGTGCATTAGACATCGTAGCTGACTCAGTTAGGTGCATTGTACGCCAGAAAAAGAGTGAAAAACCCTTTCATACATTTCGCGCCAGGAGTCCAGTGCCAGTATTACGTCTTTGATGGCACAAATAACTACTGTAAAAATTTGTCTGCTCCTTCTCAGTGAGCTCTCTGATCACTCTTTGCTCTGGCACTGTGCTGTACTCAACACAGAGAGAACCTTCAAAATCGCAGAAAAAAGCCGTCCCCCAGCGGCCGTGGGGATGGCACTAAAACAGGACAAATACCAGTAGGATAAACTGACCGGTATTTGTCCTTTGCCGTGGGGATGAGCCCTTACTGTCCAGCGAACCCTCAGTATGCCCCTTTTATTGACAAATACCTGAGTAACACCCCATGTATTCTTATACCAAAACAATATCAGAAATGTTAATTCGCCGACAAAAAGTCACAGGCCAATCAAATTTATTTTTATCAAAATTTACTTAAAGGGGATGTATCGCTTGTCAGTTAGCCTGTTTCAGTGCTCTCACAGCCTCTCAGTTCCCGAAATTCGGGGGCTTTTTTTTCCCCCCAAAAGTTTGGGTGTTTTTTAAAACCAAAAGGGATGACATCATCCCCCCTTAAACTGTTCATGCGGCTCCGTGTGTCCCCCCCCCCCCACAGGGGTCACTGTGTCTTCCCATCCCGAAGTTTTAAGAGCTTTTTAAAAACCAAGCTTGCTTTCCCATTTACAATTGAACCCAAACCTTGTAAAAAAGCCCTCCAAGCTTTTGCAGAGTGAAATGCTTCGGCCATTAATGCTCTTTTTGTTTTGGCACATAAAAACAATTGTGTTTGTTTTTGATTTTAAAACCCGCAGTGTTATTCGTTTCTTCTGCTGTGCAGAGTAAAAATTTGTGGCCACCCCTTTTTTTGGGTTTTGAGAGGCAGGAATGCAATTCTGTGAATACAGCTGAGGGGGGCCAAAAAAGAATGTAAATGAGCTCTCAGCTATAAACCCTGCAAGGAGGAGGGATCCTCCCGGGCCCTGGAGATCTTAAACAAAAACAGAAGAAAAGGGACCCTTGTGAAAACAAAAACGCTTTGCTAATAACATAAATTTGCAAAGTTGTTTGTATTAAATGCCCCCCTTCATTCTAAAGGGACCTTTCTTTAAAAATGATGCCCCCCCTTTTTAAAAGGGAAAAAAATATATAAAGCTAACATATGTGTAGGGGGGTCGCGGGCTCCGCTGCCCCCCGCGACCATCTTCCCGCTCGCGGGGGGTTCTGGCGCGGCCCCGCGGCGGCCCGCGACCCCCCCTCGCCCCCTGGGCCCGGGCCTTTTTCTTCCCGGGCCGCGCCCGGGGTTGAAAGGGCCGCGCCGGGCCGTCCCCGGCCCGTTTTTAAGCGTGCCCCCGCTTAAGGGCCCCGCGAAGCCGGCTTCTCTAAATTTAAAGGGCCAGGCCCCGGATAATTGGTTATTGTCGGGCCTGGGTCCTATTTAAGGAAATCCCCCCCCCAAGAAACTTCCTGCCAGCCCTGTTGGTGTGTTTTTGGGGCCCCATTAAGAGTATTGAGTTCCGTATTGATTACCGTTGCCAGTCCGCTTGCTTCCCCTTTTTCCTGCCTTGCCTGTTTGCCGCCTCCCCTGACCCGTCTGCCCGTCTCGGGGACTACAAAACCTTGTCCCTGCCCGGGAACCTTCGGGCCTGTCCCCGACTACGCCCCCGGGGATTAAACGTTTCTGAAACCACGCTTTACCCCAGCCGCCTCCCCAAGAAGGGTCACTCGGGGTAACGAGGGTACCTCACCCGCAGTAAGTAAACCCCGTTTTCCCCGGTCTAAGGGCTTGGTAAAAAACCGGGGGCTACTTAGTTTCCTTTCCCCTTTGGCGGGGTTTTAGAAAACATCGCTTGCTTTTGGCCCCAAGGGACCCAAACTCCCCCGTTACAGTAAGACTGGCCAGGGATTCCGCCGGGGTTCCCCTCCCTTTGATCCCCGGGACATCACTAAAGCTGCCCGCCCAGCAGAGTCAAGGCATCGCCCAAAGTTGGGGCCAGGGAATAAAACAAAACCCTGGCGATCGTCTCCCTTTCCATCGGCTGCCCCTCGCCCCTGCATCCGTTGCTCCGGCATCCATTGCTCTACCTGCTTTGGCTTGGGGACCGTCTAGCATCTGCCACCCCCTCACGTACAAATGGAGCCCCAAGAAGTGCCGGGGGGTTCATCGCCATTGCTCCCCCCCACCTCGAAAGGGAGGGGGCCCCCCAATTTTCCCTACAGAGCGACCCAAAGGTGGTTTCATAATCAGCCTCTTGTCGGGGAACCCCTTTGGGCTTGGGCTACCCAAACTATGGGATGAGGGGATCCTCTGACGGGGGCCCCCAAACCCGTTCCGGGGGGGGTTTCCGCCCGTCTTCGGGGAAACCCTGGCCGAAATTTCTTCGGCGCCGAAGCGTTTTGCTCCGGTTTAACTTTCAGGGCGACACCACAGTCGGCCCAGTTTTCGGGGGCATTTTCGCCCTCTCGTTTTCGGAGCGGGACGGGAAACCCCAACGAAGCATTGGGGGCGAACTTTTTTCCCAAGGCCTCTGGGGGCGAATCAAGGATGAGCTGGGGCCCCTGGGGATCTCCCAAATTTCCCTTTGGTTTGGACCAAATTCCATTTGGACCAAACGAGCGGGGATATTCGTTTCCCGCCGACAGGAAACAAAACTCCGCCTGAAAACGGAAAAACCTTTCCGTCCACCCCTTTTCCCCTTCGTTGGGGCCCCATTTCCCAGGGGTCCCCCTTTTCCCTCCTTCCAAGGGCCCCCTTCGAAGAGGAACCTATGCAGGGAAAGAGCCCCCCTGCCCGGGAAAGGAAAGTTCTCAGCGTCGTCTAAAGCAGTTTGCTTTTTTTTTTGGCGGTTTGGGGCCATTTCTTTGGGGGACTCCCCCCGGTGCCCCCGGGAAACTTTCCCACCAAAGGGCTTGGGAAGAGGAAACCCTAGGTGTCAAAAAGGGCCTCCCCCCCCGTCTGACCATGCCGACATTTTGGGTGTTTTCCCCCGGAAACAGACCTTTCAGGCCCCGCCCTTTTTTTCCGACTCAGGATCGGGCAGGGAAACTTATAAGCCACGAACTTGGGGACCGGGTTTTTGGAACCCCCCGGGTAAACCCGTTTGCAAAAACCTATTTTTTCGTCTCCTGGGTTTTCAGTGGCAAATTCCCCTTAAGGGAACCCCTATCCCATCCGAACGGCCCCCCTCTTTTTTAAAATTTGGGGGGCCCTTAAAAAGGAACTTTTGCAACTACTAGTCCTGCCTAAAATCCTCGGAAAATTTTTTCGGGGCCTCCCTTGGCTGCAGGACCATCCCCCACTTTGGGATTGGGGAAACGGGTGAAGTCTTTCCCTTTGGGGGTTCCGCGAGTCTCTCCCCTTGCCGTCTAAGCCCCCCAACCCCACTCCTCAAGTCTTTTTTCCCGGAAGTCTCCCAAAAACCCCTCCTCCGGGTCTCCCCTTCGCCTTTCGGGGGACTTGCCGATTTTTTTTGGGAGAGCCAGGTTTGGGGGACTTTTCCCTCCAAAACCGGGCCCTTTAAATTCCCCCCAATTGCCCTTTAAAGGCTGTATCCCCCCCAGGGGCCCGGGTTTACCCCTCCCCCCCCCGGAGACTAAGGCGATTCTGAGTACGTCAAGGAGAACCTCCGCACGGGAAATTCTAGGGAAAGGGTCCTTTCCCCCGGGTGGGCCCTGCTTTTTCTTCATGGAAAAAAAGGACGGGTCCCCCCGGGGCCCTGCCGACTATGGGGCCCTGAAAAAAAAATGCCCATAAAAAACCCTCCCCGTTCCCTTTTTAATCCCCAAAATTTTTTTGACCACCTTGCGTGGGGCGGAAAATATTTTCTAAACGGATCTACGGGGGGGCCTACAACTTAATCCCATTGGGGAAAGGGTGACGAAGGGGAAAAAGGCATTTAATAAACGGGAGGGGCCATTTTAGAATTTGGTTTATGCTTTTGGGTTTCCTGCCCCGCCCCCAAGGCATATTTCAGAACTTTTTTAATGAGACTTTGGGGACCTACTCTATGTCTGTTTAATCGCTATTGGACGATATTTCATCTTTCCCCCAAATCTCAAAGATCACCCGCCCCCATGCCCGCCGGGTCCCCACCCGGACTCCGCACTAATCACCTTTGCCAAGCCAAAAAAGTCCCCTCTTTAAACTTTCCCAAACTTACCCTTCTTGGGGACATCGTCTTTTGAAAAGGGTCCCCGGAAAAAGGGATCCCCTCCAAGCTCTCCGCGGTTTTCCCGTGGGCCCCAAACCGGGGTTGGGCCCTTTGGGCCCTTTTAAACGTTTTCGGGTTTGGGCAAAATTATTATAGGCAAAATTCATCCCCCCCCTTCTTTTCACGGGTGGCTCCCTTGGGGCCCCTGATTTGGGAAAATCCCAAACCCCAAAAACCCGGCCCCCCAGAGGCCCAAAAACCTTTAAACCGGGCTAAAAAGCGGCTTTTTGCTTGGGGCCCGGCCCCCTTTCTCGTCCAAAAACCCTAACTTTTCCCTTTTATTCGGAAAAGGGGATCCCTTTCGTCAGTGGCGCTGGTGCGGCCCTTTCCTGCAGGACCTCCGTTGGTAAGCTACATCCCCTGTTTTTTTCCAAGCATTCTCTCCTGCCGAAAAAGAACTATACTTTTGGGATCGTAATTTTACTGGCCTAAAGCGGGGCTTTTTGAAAAATGGGGGTCACCTACGGGAGGGGGGCTCCCCACCCTTTTGACATTTTCAAGACCACAAGAACCCTATATCTTCAGCCCGGCTCAACGCCTAACCCCCGGGCAAGTGGGTTTGGTCATTATTTTTGCCCTTTTTTTTTGACTTCCCCCTAAAATTTTTGGCCTCCCGAAAAAACCCTCAAGTGATGCTCTATCCCTTTCCTCGGATAAAGGGGTTCCAGGCCTCCCCCCAAGCAAACTTGTCCCCCCAGGCAAACCCCTTTTCAGGGGCTCCCCCCGTGGACCCCCAAAAAATACCCCCCGGGGAAGAGTAGGGTGCGACCTGCCTTGCCCCTTTAAAATCCTAAAGTGGGGCCCACTCTTTTTCATATCGGGGAAACCCAGGGTTCTTTGGTCCTTAAATTTAGTATCCCGATATTTACTGGGGCCTACCCTTGGGAAGGAAAATGGGGGATTTTGGTTTTAGCCTGCACCCCCTGTCCCCGTAATTTAAAGGTTCCTCGCCTCAAGCCCGGGGGCCTTCTTAACCCGCTCCCGTGCCAAAAAACCCCCGGCCCCAAAAGTACCCCATGGACTTCATTGGGGGACCTCCCCCCTCCTCTGGAAAAAAAGGGCCCATCTGGGTTGTTACCGCCCCTTTTTTCCCAAAAATGGCCCACTTTATCCCACTGCCGGGGTTACCCTCTCCCCCCCAAAGGCCCAACATTTTTTTCTGTCACTTTTTTCGTTTGCCGGTCTCCCTTTACATTTTTGCCCTCAGAAGGGGGGGCCCAAAATTTATTGAAAAAATTTTGGGCGGTTTTGTGTGGCCCAAATTGGGAGGCCAGTTAAAATTCCTTTTCCCGCATACCACCCCCAGCTAATGGGCGGGTTTTTAGGGGGGTCAACAGGTGTTGGGCCCCCTACCTAGGCATTTTGTGTCCCCCCCCTCGGGATAACTGGTTGATCTTCTTCCCTGGGGGGAGTTTTCTTATTATTTTTTAAAGATTGGACCCGCGGGGGCCCCCCCCTTTTTTTGGGTCGTTTTTGGGGCCCAAAACCCCGCCCCCTCCCCCCCTTCTAAGTCTTTCATGTCCCGGGCCGTGGATCCCCCAAGAAAAAGGACATAAAGGCCCTTTAGGGGCAGCTCACACGACGGGCCCCCCGGGTTAGGGGCTTCTCCCGCACTAAAAGTCCGGGCCCTGACGGATCCCTTTAGGACTCCGCCCCTATTTAAAGCCGGGCCCGTTTAAGGTTTGGCTACCCAGCAAATATTTTCCCGCTTTGGGGTTGGCCTACTAAAAGGGTTAGGTCCTAAAAAATTTGGGCCATTTTGGGGGGTACTGCAACGTCAAAACCCCAGTGCCCTTTACAAGCTCCGCCTCCCCTCCAAACCCTGCGAAACCCCGAACCCCTTCCTTGTCCCCTCTCCTAAAAGCCGGGGGTGCTGAATCGCTTCTCCCGGGGGCCCTGTCTCCCCTTTTTCCGGGGGGCCAACTCTGATAACACCCTTTGGGGCCAAGGAGGTTTTGGCAAAAAGAAGCCAGTGGGGGGAAAGGGGTTTTTTTTTCCTCTTTGCTGGAAGGGGTTCGGGGGAGGACCCGGTTTTGGGAACCCGGAACCAACCTTCTCCTACCTCCTTTTCTAGGTTTCAAAAAAAGGGGAAAAAGACCAAAGGGGGGGGGGTACGGGCACGGGGTCGCGGGCCCCCGTGCCCCCGCGCCCAAATCTTCCCGCTGGGCGGGGGGCCCCTGGGCGGGGGTGCAGCGGCCCGCACCACCCCTCTGCTGCCTGGGCGCCGCCTCTTTTAAACCTGCTTAAAGGCCGCGGCGCCCCCGGCCCTTCTTTTAAATTTTAAAGGGGCCAGTGTCCCCCAATTGGGTTTTTGGTTGGGGGTGGTCCCATTTTAAGGGATCCCCCCCAGTAATTCCTGCCAGTCCCGGGGGGGTGTGTTTTTGGTGCGTTAGAGAGTTTTTGGAAATTCCTATTATTACCCCCTTTTACCAGTCCCTTGCCCCGTTTTCCCGAAAATTTCCTTTTGCCCCCTGCCCTGAACCCCTGCCCGTTCTGGGCTACGAACCTCTGCTGCCTGCCCTACCTTCTGCCCGTTCCCCCCCCCTTTAAAAAAATAAGCCCCCGGTTACGTTTTTTGTAACCAACCCCTTAAACCCCGGCCCCCATCGCAACCAAATCACGTCCCGGGGTAAGACGGGAGCCTAAGCCGCAGCAAGTCCATCCCGCTTTGGGGGCGGGCTCTGGTGAAAAACCGGGGGCTACTTAGATTCCCCTTCCCTGGGGTGGCCCTTTCTATCATTTGCTTTCGGGCCCAGCGGATCCAAATCCCCCGTTTTCAAAATGGTTTCTGTTGCTAGACCTTAAAGAAAAATAACTTTTTCCCACTAATTTTTTGTTTTCACATTGTGTATAAACCCTTAAAACACAGACTTTAAAAAATCTAAACTATATCTTCAAATTTAAAAGCAAGTGTAACCCTTAGAGTTTTGGGCGAATTTTTTCAAAAAATTTTTATTCGCCGGGGGTTCGCCGAATTTTCCCCCCAAAAAAATTTTTTGCCCCAATTTTTTTCCCGCAGGAAACGCGTTAAAAAAGTATTTTCCCTTTTTTTCAGAGAGCCTGTAGGGGGTTTTTAGAAAAATTTTTTCCAATTTAAATTGCAGAGGGGGTTGGTTTTTGGGCCCTTTATACAATCCCGTGTTTTAGTAAAAACGCCATGACAGCCCCCGCTCCTTTGAATCGCTTCCCTCTTTCAATTCCCCCCGGGCACTTACAGGGGGGAAAATGGCCAAAAAACTGAAACAGGAGCACAGGGTATAAAGTCGGGTTAGCGCCCAGCTGAAAAAAAACAACGGGGTTAAGATCCTACAATAGATCAAGAAACAATAACAGGTTTTCCCGGAAACCCCCCCACGGGGCACAGCACAGTAGGGGGGACGGGCACAGAAGGGGTCACCCTCGCGGCCCAGCTTCCGGGGTCATTAACGGGTTATTTAAAAACCCCAACAAGGGCCTACAAATTTCTCCCAGATGACATTTTACAAACCCCAGCCAAAGTCTGGGGGGTTTGTCAGACAAACCCCTTTGTTTTTCATGGCCCGGAGCAGGTTTAAAGGGGGGGTCTCACCTGTTTCCCCAAAACCCCCCCTTTTTCCCGTTTTTTTTGCCCCCAGCTAGAGAAATTTCTAAGTCGTGGGGCCTCTGCCCACCCATACCGTGATGACAAACTAATTTTAGGCAATGGGCAGAAAAAAGGTGAAGAAAACATCGCTTCACTTGAGAAGCAGGGAAATATTGATGAGGAGGTTGCAAAGGGGGTTTTGGTGTGGGGTGGTCAGGCAAAGGCTGGGCAAGGTATTTTGGTACCTAGTTAAAAAAAGGCATAAGGGGCCCCCCCAAAAGGAAAATTCAGCCCACTACATACCCCCTTGGGGCCCCCTTTTTTGGGCTTGGGGTTTAAAATGGCGCCCTAGGCGGTTTGGCCCACCTTCGATACCCATCATCCCCGCCCTGGAAGCAAGGGGTTATCATATTATTGGTAGAAGAGAGCAACAGCTTGCGTGTAAAAGGGAGTGACGCAGCCCAAAATCGGGGAGGTGGGCCCGGGGGTCCCGCAGGGTTTTGGCAGACTTGCAGGTTGGGAAACCAAAAGACAATTTAACCAAACACTTTGCAAAGGGCCCAGAAAGTGCAGCACCGGGGTCCCGGGGTAGTGGCTGGGAACGTAAGTCTCAGTGCGGAAACATGGTGGGAAAAAACACCCACCGGCGGTGTGCCCGGTTTTTTTACAAGACACCCCGAGGAGGCGAACTTTGGGTATATGAAGACTTTGGGCAGAAAGTAAAGCATGAACCCGGGAACTAACTTTTGGGACCCAAACCCCATCAAACATCAACGTCAAACCTTTCAGTGGGCCCAGGGAAACTTTTCTCAGAAGTGGTTGGGGCCCTCCCCGCCCCCAAACCAGCGCAGCACCCGTGGAAGCCTCCCCTTTCAGGGAGTCCAAAAATTTACCACCCCCTGGGCCCAAGACACTCCCGGCTTTTAAAATATTACCGGTCAGATCTCCCGTGCTCCTGGCCCCCCATGGTTTCCAAGAGTTTTTCATAGAGTTGAGAAGAGACCATTATGGTTTTAGCCATTCCCAAAATGCAGAAGTGAACCCCCTTTCTCCTGTCCAAAATTTGGGGGGTACTGGGGTGGCCCTCCCCTTTTTAATGGTGGACTCTGCACCATTAAGAACTGGCCAAAAACTTTGCATTCATTTGGGCCCTTTTACAAACCCCCAAAAAACCACCCTCCTTTAGCTTAACAGAAAAGGAAAAATAAAGAGAGAAAAAAGAAATTTTTTGAACGGGGGGGAAAATTTATGAACAGGAATAAATATAAATTTAAAAGGAAAAAAATTTTTGAAAAGGGGGAAATTGATTTAAAAAGGGGGAAATTGGAAAGAATAGGGAAAATATATTAACAGGGGGGAAAATTTATGAACAGGGGGAAATTTAAAGAAAAAGGAATAAATATAATTTAACCCGGGGAAATTTTTTTTTTAAAAAAGGGGGAAATTAGAATAGGGAAAAAATTATTACAGGGGGAAAAAAGATAACAGGGGAATTGATGAATAGGAAAAAATTTATTAAAAAGGGGGGAAATTTATGAAAAAGGGGGGAAAATTTAAAGAACAGGGGGGAAAAAGATGAACAGGGGGAAATTTGATGGACGGGGAAATTTTTGGAGGGGAAATTGGGTGAACGGGGAAATTTATGAAAAAGGGGGAAAATTTATGAAAATGGGGAAACTGATTTAACAGAATAAATTTTTAAAATTTAAAAGGGGAAAATTTAAAGAAAAGGGGAAAAAATTTAAAAACAGGGGAAAATTTTATGAAAAGAAAGGGATTTAAAAAAATTTTTTGATGATCCGTGGGGCAGGATTTTTCCCCCCGTGCAAATTTTTTGGGTTCGCCAGTGGGAAACTCATATGTGACACCCCCGTTTGCTCAGGCCCTTTGAAGAGGGCCCTTTATTTGTCCCGGAAATAAGGGGTAAATTCCCTCATTCCCTGCTTCTTTTCCCGGAAAAACTGTCTGGTTTAGGGGGTGGGATGTGGGGGACTACATCTCATGGCCCCTAAAGATCCGGGGGCTGAACGGGGGAAGGGAAAAATTTGGGGTCAAGATTTTCTGGCGAAATTGGTGTTTTTTTATTTAGGGGACAGAGAGGAAACAGGGGCAGGGTGGAGGATTTGGGGAAAAAGGCAGATGACCCGACACCCTTTGGGGAATTTTACAGTGGGGAAAAAAAGGAGGAGTCCCCCCAGGACCTTTTTCGCAGATGCCTGGTGCATGCTGATTTGCCTGGTTTGGGACAGCTTAAATGCCCCCATCCAGCAGAGGGATGACTTTCTTCTCTCCACCCCTCTTGAACCCCGTTATGGTCCCAAATGGGAGATTTTTTCACCTGCCCAGTTTGGAGGACAAAACTCAGAAAATAGAGTCATCCTATGTAATCAGTTGGCCGCCCCCCTATCTGTGCCTTTTTCCAAACCCCCTAGCGGTCTGACCAGGGGGCTCATCAGTGCTCAAAGTACCAAATGCACATTTTTGTTGGGGGGTGGGTTTTTTAGGAGCATACCAGGGTCCATCAAACAGTAACCCCGAGTCTGGAAATTTTTGGGTGGGGCGCTTTCTTTCACCCCCCAGTGATTTAGGTTTCCCCAAACCCGAGCCGCACCTGGGGCCGCCCGGGAAACCCCGGATTATTTTGGCTACCGCCTCAGAAAAATTCTGATGCTTCCCCCCGCCTATCCCCCACATTGCTTTCCCTGCTCTTCAAAAAACCCCCCATCTTTTCCAGGGGCTGGTATTGAAACCCCCCTCCCACTCTTCAAATGGGGTTTTTATATAGGCTTCGGTGCTGCTGCCACCTCAAAACCCCTCAGGGCCCTCAAAGCTGGGTCCTGTATTCCCCCAGGCTATTCACCCTGTCACTCTTGGCTTTTTTTTGTTTACTGCCCCCTCCTCATTATGTCACCTAGCTTCCCCCCACCCAAAATTTTGACTTTGTGCAATCTCCAAGCCTGATGCTGCTTGCTTTTGCTACCGCCACCTCGACACTGTTAATTGTGCACCGTGGCCTACACCAAAGCTGCTGCCAAAATGATCACTCTCTAATTTTACCACCCTGTGGGTTTTTAAAAGTGTTTCCCCCTCCACCACTCTATGGTTTTCCAATTTGTTTGGTTTTTTCCCCCCTTTTTAAAACTGTCACGAATGAAAAAGGGCAAACACAAAACCGAAATTTTGTTTTCGGGGAAGCCGTAAGGCTAGTTACAGGTCCTTTGTTTGTATAGGGTTGTCAGATGATTAGTTAGCCAAAAACAGGTTTTTTATAAAACACAGAACACAAAAGGGAAAAATTCCTTTTTTCTTATTTTTTTGGGTCAAACCCCGTTTTTTTTTTGTCTTTTGCAATGTTGGAAATTTTTGACCAAATTTAAAAGCGGACACTGAAGGGTCAAAGGGAAAGGCAAAAAGATCAGAGACTCAATGCAAAATTATGAAAAGACACCCCCTTTTTACCTTTTTTGGGGGGGGTTTTAAAATGTATTTAGCATTTTAAAAAAATCACCACAATAATTGAAAAAATTTAACCTTTTGCCCCCGTAGGGAATATCCCCAAAAGAATGGAGTAGGGGGTGAAATACACAAATACTTGGGTTTTTTAACAGAATTCTGCACACAAAAGTGAATTAACTCCCTTTTTCCACAATTAAAAAACCCCCACCCTCTGAATTGATGGATTCAGGCGTGTAAAGTGGCAGAAAATAACACCAACCCGTTTTTTTGTACAAAATTTCCCACAATCAAGAAGTTAAATTAAGCCTTGTGTATAAGTATAGGACACAAAAACCCGATGGGAAATTTTTGGGGTAAATTTAGGCAAAAAAGTAAACCCCCCTGTATTTTTGTAAAAAATTACCGCACAGTCAAAAGGGTTTTAAATTTAAACCCTTTTATAAAATATCGTACAGAAAAACCCGATGTTAAAAAAAGCGGTTTTAGGGGGACAAAAAAAGGGAGAAACCTTGTTTTTTTTGTCCACAAATTTGAGACAAACAAGAAAATTTTTATTAAGCCTTGTGGGATGAAATATCGTACAGGGGAAAAAACCCGAGGGAAATTAGGAAAAAAAAAAAAAGACCCCTATATTTTAGTGGGAAAAATTAAACCCCAAAAACAAGGTTTTAATTTTAACCCCGGGGATTAAATTCACTAAGAAAAACCGATGTAAATTGGGTTAATTATATGGGACAAAGTTCACCCCCCCCTGGCTTTTTGGGGGAAATCCCCTAAAAAATACAAGAAAATAAAAAACGCTGGTTAAAAACAAGTATCCTTACACAGCTTGTTTTTGGTTTTCCCCCGTCACTGATAAAATGAGTTTGTTTTTTAATGATTTCAATTTTTGGGGGGAAACAGCAGAAAAGATAATAAAAGCCCGCTTGGGTAATAAGTGTGGAAATGACACACACTTGTGTGGTCCCTTTTCCCCCCTCGCTAAAAACGAGTGTGTTTTATAATATGTACAAAATAGTGCAGCAGCAAGATGCTTATGACAGGATACACAGTGAGATGTGTAAGGGTTGCGGCGGGGGTTCCCTATTTATATGTTTTCTGTGAAGTCACGAAGCCCTCCCCGGGCCTTTATTAGCTTTTATTTTGACATGTCATTGAGGGTGTTACCTTTTTCCTCCCAATTTTCTTGCCCCATGTAACGCCATGTGCTCGCAAAAATTTTTTCCAAAAAAAAAAGACGTTGTTTCCACAAATTTACCCTAAAAATTTCCCCCTTTGTGCAGAACCGAAGTTTTCTGAAATTCCCCAAAAGAAAATTTCCCTTTTGTTTTTTAAAAAAAATTCGCCCATCTTAGTTGACATTTTTAAAGAATCATTTTATCTCTCCTAACAAAAAACTTCTTCTTTATATCAAAGGTCTTTTAAAACAAATACTAAAAAATAAAAAATGGCTGCATGTTTTAAACAAACCTTGTTTAAAAAAAAAGGCACTTTTGTCCCAAATTTAAAACAATAACTTTGAGCAAAAAAATTCTCTTTAAATTTTGGTTTTTCGGGTTTTTTTTTTTTTAGACCCTACAATTGAAATATAAAAAACTGGGCCCAGAAGCTTATGGGGCCAAAACCCCAAATATTGATTTTATATCCTAATCTTTAAAAACATGTTTTGTTTCTAGTTATTGCATCTGTGTACATCATGTGCCTTCATTGCTTTTTTGATTGCTTTTAAACCTTTTTGTCAATTTATAAGATGGCATCGTAAGCGTCATTCCTGTCATCCAGCAGCAAATGTAGTGAACGTGCCCTCATCATTATCGTAGTCTCTCACTGTCCTAGTTTACATTTATTCATAAAATAAATGTAGATTTATGTATATTGCTAAAAAATTTATATGTCTTATGGTACTAATTTCGGTTTTGGGCTCCCAGAGACTTGGCATTCTAAATATTAAACATTCAGGTTACACTCATGAAAAGACAGATATCTTACTTTAAAATGTCTCTTCCTTTTGAAATGATAATGGAACTTTAGAAAAGTCACCTTTGAAGAGAGACATTAAAAGGACGTTCAGTACTTGCTCTGTATCTTTGGAGCTCAAGGTGTTTAACACAAGATGAACGGGAAGTACTGGAACTGTGACACCAACTAGTTATTTAAATGTCAATGAGCTAACACTGCGGGTCACCAAGCAAGAAATCTAAATAGCTGTGTATGTCTTTGGGAGAACAAATAATTACCTGGAAGCATAGGAGGAGGTCACTTATGTATTTGATGGAAAGAGGACAATCTGAATAGGGTCAAATTCGATTTTATTGTGTTAAATCTCAAACCCAAGGCAATTGCAGATATTTCAGAGATATGGTATCAAATTCAGAGTCGCACACGTCATATCTCTGGGGGGACGAATAGATTGCAATTTAGAAAATAGATATTAAAATCAAGGTGAATGTTCTCTTTTAAACTGAATTTTTTATGCTCCTTGTTGCTGAAGTCACCTTTACCACCATGCCGCATAAGAATTTCATCAGTGCTTACTCCCTTGTTATTTTAAATTCAAGAAAAAGCAGTCCCTTTCTTGATTGAATCGTGTGACGGTGTCAGGAACATGAAGAATCAGAAAATAAGACATGATAATGTATGTGCTTTATTACACTATATTTTCTCTGCAATGGTTTACAATTAGCATCTCCAAATGTCAATGACATGAATCATATATCATCAGTATAAAGGTTATTACTGAGGCATTAGTTTATCCTCAAACTTGACACATTCTCATTTGATGGCACACAATAGAAAAATACTTGATTGGATTGAATATACAGCTGAGAATAAAAAATAAGTCATTATAATGCCATAGTGACATCGTCACATACTCTATGGTGACATCATTCTGAATACCATTGGAAGGATATACTACTAAAAACTACAGTGATGCACTTAGCGATCTCTGTGCCGGTCACCTAAGGATCTGTCCACACGGCAAGCATTTCCAGTTGGAAATGCATGCGAATTTGATTATTAAAAACTGTAAAAACTATGTTCCCCGGTTAATTCGGGACAATTTTCGGATCGATTTAAAAGCTGCCTATGTTAAAAAAAAAAAAAAAAACTAGTTCAATAATCGACCATATTCCACGTCAAAAACTCGTCCCAAAGATTTCTATGTCGGATCCAAGTCCAAAACCCCATAGAGATTAATGGAACTTGTTTTCTGACTATAAATCCGACGGATAAAAAGCAACCTAAAATCCACATAAAATACTCATTGAAAACGGCGTCATGTGACACGGTTTTCAACGGTAGAAACGAGTATCCACACCTATTTTGTACTTGCCGTGTGGATGTACCCTAAGGCTTCAAAAAAAAACTATAACTTACTCTTTCTACTTCTTACGAGGTCACTTAAAACTTAATTCCACTTATCAATAGTTGGGAAGGAATATACAAATCCAATTTTCCATAGACACACTTTACACCTGGAAATGTACTAACACTCTGTTCAATAAACACCAGATAACCTACTTACCCCTACCCACTAAATAGATAATGCCCCAACTACCGTTTTTCCACCAGACCCCATATGACCCTTTTTCTTCTAAGCAAATCAACCCAGTTATCTGCTCCCCTCCAGATTAGGTACCAGATAACACAATCATTTTCCTTTCCACTATTCTCACTATTCTCACTTATTCTCAATCAATTTACTGCAGACATCAGGTTATTCTAGACAAAAAAGGAATGCATACAACAAAGACAGACCATGTGGTTGCTACTGTTTGTAGCTCTTGGAGAGAGGAGGACCAGCCTAGGTTGGTTCAATCCTCTTCACTACTGGGTGGCCTTCACATAGTTCCTTTCTCTAGAATATCACAAGGCTAAGTGGCAAAACCTGGCACCATCATAGGAAAGAGGCATTTTTATCTTTGACATGGGGCTCTATTTCTCCTAAGCAGGTCACTGTTTCCAGACTATAACTATATCACCTTCCTCTCTCTCCATATCACACCATGAGGAATGTAGCTTAGTCATTCCGTTCCACAATGCACATCAAAGAATATAACTCACCTACATGCTGGCTACAATTTTGGAATATTTCCCCTTAAAACAAGAAAAACTGACTTCTACTTTTTTGGATAATCACAATAACAGATTTACAGGTTTACTGAATTATCATCAGTGGGACCATCTCTACAAGCAGCTGATTCTTCAGTAAGAATTTTTTTTTTTAACAATCAAGGGAAAGGGAATCCCTTTAAGGCTAGGTTCACACGGTTTATTTGCAGGGCGTAATTACGTACCGGAATTATTCCGTGTGGCCGGGGGCGGGGCGGGAGCGGGGGAGGGGGTCCGGCACCTCGCCGGCCCATAGACATTCATTACCTGTGGCGCGTTACCAATTATCTCCCCCCTCGGCGTATTCTTAGCTAATAGGGCATATGCATATTGAAGTACTCTATATAAGTTTATACACTCTTGTAGAGCCTCCCACTAAGAGAGCCACATAGATAGATAGATAGATAGATAGATAGATAGATAGATAGATAGATAGATAGATAGATAGATAGATAGATAGATAGATAGATAGATAGATAGATAGATAGAATGATGGTGCAGGCATGGCATTTTGATATTGCAAGTAGTTCAGAATATAAAGATTAAATTGAGTCCTCTGCCAGGAAAGAATGTAACCTGTTTTCTTTAATGACTCAAGGACCTTGCATGCCTATTTACTCTACTTAGTCCTATCAAATATTCAGGCTTTCTATTCCGCAAATGACACAGTCACGACAGGGAGTCAGTAACTCAAGCACATCTGGAAGAAATGATAAAATAATGTAGCTGTGTGGAAGTTAGGAAAGACGATTACGCACCTGGGTTTATATAATACCTTTGAGTAAGAAAGCTATGTACATTACTAAATCAGAGCACTCTCCCTGAACATACTGTAATTTCATTACATTTATTAAAATGACTTGTCTTCAACATTGTTTTTATGTGCAAGCTGCTTCTGTGAAAGTAATATAAAATGCATGATCTAATAGACTCTTGGACACAACTAAGGGGAGGGAAAGGTATAGGATTCTCAATCATCATGTGAAATGCATTGTAGTTATACTGGAATTTTCTTTCCAGTTGTTTACACTTGTAATTTTGTGTGTATACAGGTATTGCAAAAGTATTCATACACCTTGAGCTGTGCCTCATTTTTAACCTCTTACCGCCGCAGCCAGTTTTGTCCTTTCTGACAGAGCCTCATTTTTTACGTTATGTGAGAATAACTTTTTGACACTTCTTCCTAGCCATGTGATTCAGAGATTGACACATTGTTAAAGCACATTGTCTCATGACTAGTGTTGAGAGATTATTATCGACAAAGTTGAAATCGGCAATGTTTTTATGGTGATCGAAATTTTTAGATCATGCGATAATTAAGGCTAAATTCTGTGCATCATCTATTAAGATCGCGCCATTTTCGGCGCTTCCTGTCATTTTGGAGGCCAGCAAATCAGATTACAGAATAGAGCAGGGTGAGATGTGTGTGCGACGTCATGACTGGGATGTGTATGGTTGCGATTGGCTGGAAAAATCACATGACCTCGTTTTACATAGAACTGCGTTTCCTGTTCAGCCTCAGTGTCTCTCAGCGTCTCATAGGAGTAGGACGTGCGCTCTGCCTGTGGCCAAACAACTCAGCGAAATTATTCTATTTCTGCACAGAGAAACCTCTAATATTAGCTGTGATCCTTACAATTTAGTTAGATTAGAGATTGGAAGATTTTATGTAGTTAGGTAGAGAATTTTAAAGGAGCATCTACCGCTGTAAAGTCACGGGGAGAGCGGGGGGGGGGGGAGGGGGCCGCGGGCGAACACAGACAAGCTCTATAAAGAACACTGGATAAATTTCACCAAGACTTAGGGCCACATGTATGAATCCCGACGGGACGGGCACACCTTTCTGCTAGTTTTCCGGCGGAATCTGCGCCTGATTTATGTCGGGGCCGGGGCGCGCTCATACATACAATGTAAAGTCCGCCGCGCCTCGCCTGTGTTTTAGGCGCAGTGCGGGGACATTGGCGCAGTGCGGGACTTAGGCGCCGTGCGGGGCTGCGCCGAAAAACTGTTCTGATGCGAGACAGGCTGGAACAGCGAGAAATCATTCCACATGTTGGTGCGGAGTATGAATCAAAAATCGCCATTATAAAGGCGTTCAACATTCTCAGCAAAAGAGCTGAAACCTAAAAAATACATAAAACAAAATCACTTTCCAATATCCTAATTCAAGAATTAGGATATTGGAAATTGCCGGGAAATACAGAAATTCAAAATCAGAAAGCTATTCTGATTGGTCGGCAAAAAACTGCCAATCAGAATAGGAGCGACAGTGAACCATTAAAACCTATGGGGAAGTTTAGACCAATCAGAATCCACGGCAGGATAGTTCAAAATACAGTAAAAATGCTGAAAAGAGCTGATTGGTTTAAGCTACCGGGGATTTGGCTAGCTCAGCCAATCAGAATAGGGCGCAGAGACCTTTCAT
>JAODAL010026486.1:0-56710 GCA_025379985.1 Phyllomedusa bahiana | reverse complement strand
GTTGAATGGCGTCAATGAAAAAGTGCTGGGTTGCGCAAAAGTAAAAAAACACGAAAATTTTTATGTTTTATATAATTTAAACGGTATTTTTTGCACCTTTCAATTCCCCTGTGGTGAATATAGAATTGCTGTTTTAAGATTTAGTAAGATGCTGCGTCAATGAACAGTGCTGGGAGCGCAAAAAAAAAACACGTATCTGTTATGTTTTGATTTAATAAACGGTATTTTTTTGCACCTTTTCAATTCACCTGTTGATAATATAGAATTGCTTTTTTAAGATTTACGTAGATGCTGCGTCAATGAACAGTGCTGGGTGCGCAAAAGTCAAAAAACAGTAATGTTATGTTTTGATATAATAAAACGGTATTTTTTGGCACCTTTCAATTCACCTCTGGTGAATATAGAATTGCTGTTTTAAGATTTAGTAGTGCTGCGTCAATGAACAGTGTGGGTGCGCAAAAGTCAAAAAACGTAACTGTTTGGGTTTTTGATATAAAAAAACTGTAATTTTTGCCCCTTTCAATTCACCTGTGGTGAATATAGAATTGCTGTTTTAAGATTTACGTAGATGCTGCGTCAATGAACAGTGCTGGGGTGCGCAAAAGTCAAAAAAAACACGTAACTGTGATGTTTTGTACGATACAACGGTATTTTTGGCAACAAACAACCTGTGCTGACTAAAAAGATTGCTGGTTTGTAATTTAAAGTGCAAGGTGGATATAATCAACAGTCCAAGGTGTAATGGGTAAAATTGAACACCTATCTGAAATGTATACTGATAATAAAAGTGGAGTTTTGCAGCTAAAAAAGAGACCAGCATTTACTAGAAATTATGGTTTATCCAAATATAATTTTCAGGCTGGCCAATATCCGGGGAAATATTCAATAGCAAACTGTTAATAATAAAAGATATTCCCCTACAATGTCTACACTAGTCTTGGGGAAAATTTATCCAGTGTTTTTTTATAGATAGAGCTTGGCCACAGGCAGAGCGCAGGTCCTATCCCATGAGACGTGAGGACACTGAGCTGAAACAGGGGAAACGGGTGTTCTATGTAAAACGAGGTCATGTGATTTTTCCCAGCCAATCGCAACCATACACATCCCAGTCCATGACGTCGCACACACATCTCACCTGCTCTATTCTGTAATCTGATTTGCTGGCCGCCAAAATTTTAGGAAGCGCCGAAAAAGGCGCGATCTTAATAGATGATGCACAGATTTTAACCTTAATTATGGGATGTCTGGAATTTCGATCACCATAAAAAAACCTTGCCGATTTCAACTTTGTCGATAAAAATCGCTCAACACTATATTTAATATCTGTAAAACTGGATTTCTCCCACGGTGTAAATACATCTTGGGATGTCACCATGTTCTAGTGCTTTTTTCTTCATTGTACTAGTTTTTATATATAACATAACCTTTAATATTAAATATGTAAATAAAAGACAAATACATGCAAAATAAAGTATGCAGCTGTAATCCAATAGGTGAAAATTTCCAAAGGTAAGTAAATAAAATCACATTTTAATAGTATCCATTAAAAAGAGAACTGTGAGACCACAGGCTCTATTCTTCCTGTGGCGTTTCAAGCCTGCTTACCTAGCAGACTCGAAATGTGTCAGAAGGAACAAAAAGGCCAATCCCACAAACCTGATTTCTACCAAACCCTAACATGTTCCTGTCACAGACGCGCTTGTGACTCCTGCTGCTGTTCTGCTCAACACTCACCTCTCTTCACTCCTGCTCCACTCACTGTCTCAGCTCCTGGCTGGCGTGCATGTACTCATCCTCTAGGGTGCACGTGCACACCAACTCTTTAAGATTTAAAAGGTCAGCGCACTCATGACACCCAATCACCTCACCTCATCTTTTATTAGGACACATCCCCCTGACTTCCTGCCAGTTTATTGGTCTTCCAGAACTGGCATTTACCTTGTTCCCTGCTTATTGTGTTTCCTGGTATTGACTCCTTACATTTATGGACTATTCTCTGCCTGCTGCTTGCCCTGGCCTCTCTGTCTGTAACCAAGTTACGTCTTTCCCTCCTGACTGCCTTGACCTATCTGCCTGTGACCCGACAATGACTCTGCCTGCTTCCTGGGTACTACGTTGGCACATTAGCTGTCAACCCAAGTGGCCACCTCAGGGGTATTGACCTGGGAGATGCCTGCAGCCAAGTCCAAACTGCCTATCAGCTGGCTATCGTGAATACTGGTGGGCATCTTAGACTCTGCTTCCTGGTGTAGTTGGAGTCATCTCTTGCTGTTGGTCCACCACTTGACCATGACAACAGAAACTTGCCATGGATCCCGCCAAGGTGCCTCTGCCAGACGCCTATGATCCTGCTGCCTTAGTGGCCCATCAAGGCATCCATCCTGAGCAAGATGTTACAGGGTGCAGCTTGTCTCCCAGTACCTGCACCTGCTGTTACTTCGTCTACTGCTGTCTTCGCCAGTCCTGGTCTGCATCTGTCACTGCCACCTCATTACTATGGGTATCTCAAGACATGCCGTAGCACCATGTACTTTTGTCCTGACGCACCAGTTCCTTACAGATTGAGCCAAAGTGGCCTTCATTATTAGCCTACTCTCCAGTGAAGCCCTGGCATGGGCTTCTCCCCTCTGGGAGAAAGGGGATTCCCTGACAGCTAATCTTCCAGAATTACCTAGGTCCTTCTGCAAGGTCTTTGAAGAGCCTGGGTATGCTTCCTCTGCCATGTTATTTCTGTTTCACTTATGTCAAGATGGCCTCTGAGCTAGCCTGGAATAATGAGGTTCCTGAAGCGGCCCTCTGGGAAGGTCTCACAGGTCAACTCAAGGACGAGCTGGTTGGTCATGATCTTCCTACTACCCTGGATGACCTCATCACTCTGGCCTCCAGAATTTATATTCGTTTTGTGGAGTGACAACTAGAGTCTTACTAGCCTTGCAAATTTCCTTGCCTCCCTCCTGCCTTTCAAAGTCCCCCTCTGTTGCCTCCAAAGAACATTTTCATCTAACAAAGGAAGAACACACCAGCAGGCAAAGTCTGAATCTCTGCCTATACTTTGGCAGCCAGGAACATTTGTTAAGAAACTGTCCTATTTGTCCAGAGAGATCTCAATGCCTAGGCTTCATTGGAGAGGTGAAGACGCATCCTCTCCATGCCTGACCATACCGGTCACTCTCAGCTCCTCATCTGGTGTCAGTTCTCATGTTTCTGCCTTACTGGATTCTGACTCAGCTGGTAAGTTTATACATTCATTTCTGGTTGCCTGATTCCATCTGCCAGTTATTCATCTAGACAAGCCTTTGATAATCTCTTCCAATAATGGAGAGGTCCTGAAGGGTTCTATTTAGTACCATACAGAACCGCTGACTCTACAGGTTGGAACATTACATAAAGAGAACATTACATTCCACGATCTTCCATGCTACACTTCAGCAGTTCTCTTGGGTCTTTTGTTGTTGCAGCTTCATGCCCCCATATTTTACTGGAAAATGGGCAAAGTTACCTGCTGGGGACAGCAGTGCCTATCGTGGTGCCTCATTCCACCCCGTCTTTCTGTCCCATATTAAAAGACGTCACATATTAAAAGGATGTCTTTCATAAGAAGCAAGCGAACACCCTTCCACCACATTGGCCCTATGACTGCCTTATAGACCTCATTCCTGGCATGATACCTCCTCATGGAAGAACATATCATCTGTCTGTACCCAAAACTCAGGGCATGTTGGCCTACATCAAAGAAAACCTGCAGGCTTCATCAGCAAGTCACCCTCTCCAGCCGCTGCTTCTTTCTTTGCAAAACAGAAGGATGGTTCCCTGTGCCACACTTTGATTATGATTATTGGGGCTTATGTAAAATCAACATCAAAAACTGATGTACGATACCCCTGATCTTGTAGCTCCTTGATTGATTGCGGGGGGCCAAAATCTTCGTCAAGCTTAACTTACGGGAAGCCTATAATTTGAATCATATTCATGAAGGCGGTGAATAGAAGATCACCTTCAACACCTGTGATGAGCACTTTGAGTATTTATTGATGCCTTTTGGTCTCTGCAATGCTCCAGCAGTCTTCCAAAAGTTTGTCACAGAGATCTTCCGAGACCTACTATATGCTTGTGTCATGCTCTCTTGACGACATCTTGATCTTTTCTCCAGACTAGTGTTGATCTGAACTATTTGGCAAAAGTTAAATATGCCTATTTTGTGAGCCGAGCCGAATAGTTTGCCGCAAGTTCGGGAAAAATTTCGGGCTCGGACTGGCGTTCGGCGCCTTTTTCAGGTGCTTCCTCCAGTTTTTGTGGCCAGCCAATCAGCGCAGAGCACAGAGGGGGGAGGGGTCAAAAACGTCACCAGTGACGGTGTAAGGATTTCTATGGCTGCTAAAATCACATGACCGTCTTATGTGCATGTCACTGTATTTCCTGTTGAACATCATTTCCACCTTAATCTCTGTAGTGAATCCACTGCTGCATGTGTCTGCTGGTTTGCCAGCAGGCAGAAAAACTATTTAATAGCGATTTTACACAGGAAAGGCTGCTAGTTAGATTACTCAGGGTGGGGGGGAATCAGACACATCACTAGTTAGGGAGTTAGGGAGTTTTGTATAGATATTGCATAGAAAAATTCTGTTTACAATCTTATTTGCTCGTTGAAAAGTATAGGCATTTAAGAGCACTTGATTTGCTGTGATGGCTCTCCCATACGACCCCATTTCACCGCTATCCCATCCAAAAAATTCTGTTTATAATCCTATTTGCCCGACGCAAAGTATAGGCATTTGAGAGCACTTGATTTGCTGTCAGGGTTCTTCCATACAACCCAATTTCACTGATATTGCATAAAAAAATTCTGTTCATAACCAATTTGCCCGTCACAAAGTATAGGCATTTAAGACCACTTGATTTGCTGTGAGGGTTCTTCCACACAAGGAGGGGCGTAGGACGTGGAGCTAAACAACGAGACAAGGCGCTCCTTTCAGTGCTCTGGAAAACACACAAGCGAGCACATCGTCAGTTGCAGGACTGTCAGGCCTGTCATCGCTTGGTCGGTTTCCCGTGCGTCTCATGTCTGAAGAGCGGAGCCAATCTGTTCTTCAGTGGTTAACACACCCTGCAACCAGCAGTTTTAACTCCTCTTCCTCTCAGTCACGGCCACAAATATCGTTATCATCATCAGTCCAAACTGAAGCAAACACGGGCCAAATGTCACTCAATAAATAGACCACACTAGATAATCGATATTCTGAAGAGCTCTTTGATGGCACAATGCATTTGGGGTCAGAAGACATTTCAAAAGATCAAGAGGCCAAGGAGGATGATTTTGTCTGCTGTGATGCCCAATCACTGATGCCCTCAGGGGAGGAAAAGGTCATTTTTGCTGGTTTTAGGGTCAGCAATAGTTAGGGATTTTTATATTGCTGGCTGCATCTTTCCCGCCTTTATTCTGAGTGCTCAAAAGTTTTTTGTTTTTTTTCCAGTTTTTGGGGTCCAGCTACTGCAGAAGACACCGTTAGCAAATGTCCTTCTTGGAAGAAATGTTATTTCAATCCTAATATCGTCAAAAAAGGTTGCTGGTTTTGGGGACAGGCCACTGTAAAAACACCTATAGTAAAGGTTCAGCGTTCGGTCTGAATTTCTCAAAATTCGGGGTTTGGCCCGAACTCGAATTTTTTAGTGCTCGCTCATCACTACTCCAGGCCTTAAGTAAGTCTCATTGTAACCATTTGTGGCTGGTTTTATGATGTCTGCAAATCAACCACCTCTACATCAAACTCGAGAAGTGCATATTTGAACAGACTAGTCTGCCATTTCTTGGGTCTGCAGATGGATCACAGCTTAAATCGATCAAGACCGTCTCTTACAGTGGCCTGACCAAAATGGCCTGTTAGGACCATTCAACAATTCCTGGATTTTGCCAACTATTACCACCAGTTTATTCTCCACCTCTCTACCCTGGCAGCACCCATAGTGGCTCTAACCAAGAAAGGCAGTAATTCTAAACTCTAGCCACCTGAAGCTGAAGATGCTTTTGCTCATCTTAAAGCTGCGTTTGCTACAGTACCCTATTCTGACTCGACAGGATCTTCTGTGGGAGCTGGGGCTGTACTCACACAAAGGTCTCCAAAGAGCAAAACTGTCACCTGCAGTTTCTTCTCTAAAACCTTCTCTCCAGCAGAAAGGCACTATACTGAAGCCACAAGTTACTGGCCATTAGATTTGTATTAGAAGGATGGTGCCATCTACTAGAATGGACATGTCATCCAGTGATCATCTATATGGACCACAAAAACCTCCTCTACCTACAGACCGAATAAAGTATAAATCCTCAGCAGGCCAGATGGTCTCTCTTCTTCTCCCAATTTGACATCCTGCTGCACTTTAGGCTTGCAGTGAAGAGTGTGAAAGCAGATGCCCTCTCCCTTCCCTCTGATACTTCAGAACTCACATCTAAACTGCAGAATATTGTTTTCCCAGAACGCCTAATCTCTGTTGCTCCCATCGATCTCCAATGGATTCCTCCAGAGAAGACTTTCATACGCACAGTCTTGAGAAAATTTGTTCTTCAGTGGGGTCACTCTTCTCTACACTATTGGTGGCCAACTCCCTCTCAAGACATCAAAGATTTCATCCTTGTGTGTTCTACCTGTGCTCATAACAAGGCTTCACATCAAAAACTTTCCGGAATTCTGCAGTCTCTCCCTGTACCTGAAAAACCCTGGACTCACATAGCTATGGACTTTGTTACTGATTTACCTCCCTTGGACTTCTCTTCTGCCTACCACTCTTAATCCAATGGTCAAGTGGAAAGAGTAAACCAAGTCCTCGGGAATTACCTTTGTCACTTCATCTCTTCTCGTCAAGACAATTGCTGATTTACCTGGGAGCATCAAGAAAATATTAATGCTCTGGACCCCATCCGGAGATTTCGTCTTTGGCAGACTCAGAAGAAGGGGGCTTTATGGGGGGAGTACTGTCATGATGCGGACCATGTTCCATGCTCCATGCTACAGATGCGGTCATGTCTGCTGCCCTCATTCTGTCCGACACTCACCTCTAGGTCATGCAGAGGGCCAGCGCACTCTTGACACCCAATTACTTCACACCTCCTCCTTTATTAGGACACTTTCCCCTGACTTCCTTGCCAGTTTGTTGGTGTTCCACGACTAGCGTTTACCTTGTGACCCCATGGCTGATGTTTATGGACTATACTCTGCCTGCTACCTGCCCTGACCTCTCTTCCCATGACCCAACAACGACGCTGTCTGTTCACTGGGTACTCCGTCAGCACATCGACTATCACCACGAGAAGCCACATCAGAGTTGGCAACCTAAGAGTTCCCCACAGCCAAGTTAAACCTGCCTTGTGGCAAACTATGGTGAGTGCCAGAAGGCTCCTTAGACTGCTTCCTGGTGTGGTTTGTGACATCTTTTGTGGTGACTTCGCAGATCCACCACCTTACCGTGAGAGTTCCCCTACATAAAAGTGTCAAGGAGGTAAAGAGAAACATAAAGACTAAGCCCAGACATGTTCCTGGAGAGTAATCACTAGCATTAAGTATATACCCGCACACAAGAATTTCTAATCGTTATTACAAAACTTTATTACATCAACATCCATTTGATATCCAAAAAGAGATTTCATACCAGTCAGCGACTCGCTTCATACATATACTTCGGTATCCCAATAAGTCTCATGCAAATTAAAAGCGACTGGATTCATACATATATCACTTTCGGTCCATAGGACCTTCATCAGAAAAGTCCTACAACAAAACAAAACAACCCATAAAACATACATCACTAACCCAAGTTAAACATATAAATATACCTAAAGAAAGTGCATCCCCATCAATCCCTTATACACATTATATACAGCTAAAAGCAATGCATATGGATGCACATGTGATAATATAGGGGAACAATGCCATAACATCCTACCTTCTTGTAAATTCTTAATTTACATAGAGTGAGCGCCTGCAATAGAATAGAGGATAATCTCCATCAGATTCCGCAAACTATTAAATAGAATAATGTCTAAGAAAATAGCTCAATCAGATCAGCATACTTACAGTCACAGATAATAATTGAAGAGTTAAGGCGTAAGTCAGCCCATGGAAAGGTAATGAGAGAGCGCCGTAATCTAAACTTCATCTGCCGGCGTCTCTTAAATAGAACTGCGCAGGCGCCATGTTCCGGCGGGCATACTCACTGACTGCAGCTGAACTCATCTTCCGCCCTCACTCCTATGGAGATCGTATCGCGAGTGCACTTGCAGCTCTATCAACACACAGCTATATGTACATCGTATCCAGGAGATACATATATAATTAAGTCTGAACTTAGAGTGTAATCTCAGTCTATTATGTGTATGTTTAATGATATTAAACAGGCTGCCTCGTGTCTCATATCTCTTAGATCTAAATATTATCTCAAGATATATTTAATTAACAGACAACCGGCTCTATAATAAGTAGCACCAAGATGATAGCAATATTGAGACTTAACCATTGTGGTAATCCAATACAAAAATGGCTGTACTCCATATATATCCACATGCATTAACATATTAGTCCACATTACTTATAACAAGATAACAATGTTTTATAACATCATCCAAACCACATAAGTAGATGTACATGACAATATTACAGTACAAACGTAACATATATTTACATATATACAACAATCTTAACCCCAACTTTAATATTCATTGGCCTTAAGAGAAACAATAAAGCGAAAGTGTCCAATCTAATATATCATTACTATCTAAACTAAAAGTCCGCATTCACGATTAAGACCACAGGGTGATAAAGTGTCCAAATAGTGGATCCACCAAGACTCCTTATGGTTTCAACATCTAGATATGATCCCCACCCCATCTGGGCGCGTCTTACTTGTCCATAACACTTGAAATCTAATTATGTGCCAACCGTATGTTTTGATTCCACAAAGTGAGCAGGGACTGGTCAGCCAAGATTTTTTGCAACGCAATGTTGAATCATTACACTGCAACACACCGGCAACTCAACATTCTTTGACTTTCTGCATGGTCTCGCCTATATAGGCGAGGCCCACATGGGCATTTCAACAAATATATGACAAACAGCCATATCGTAGCTATTCCACGTAAAAAAAGACCAACGTATAAGGGATATGCCTCATACCAGGTCACGGGAGTTGCACATACTCTCCCCTTATAAAATTTGCACATTGTGCACATGTAGACATGCAAAAGTACCTTTTTTATTTGGTTACTTCAGCAACCTCTGTGACACTTATTGTCCTGGATGAAGCCAATGTCGCTCGAACAAGAGAATCCCTAATACACACTCTTAAAGGTCGTCTAGAACAGAACATCACCGCTCTGAATTCCATCAATATGTGGATAATATCCCTCAATCAAAGCGCCAACTCCCTTCCGATTCTAATACATATTGAGACTTTTTAAACAGCATAAATGGATGCATGAGTGTTAATAAACGTAATGCGACTATACTTATTGTGGTATCTCTGTCATCAAAACTTTCTCTTAACGCGAGAGTGCACTACACTAGCCAATCCAACAACAAACTCCAATTACATACCCGTTCCAGGATAATGCCTCTTCCTAAACTCTAGTTGTCCATTTCATCCAGTCTCCTCTGACTGTCGTAATACCACCGATTATTCACTATGAATTGCTCTTAACACTTGCAAATGTGACATTCTCATCGTAAGCGCTTTTCTTGGTGCGTCGCGTTCGCACACGGAGCACATGATGATAGCGATTGTCTTTGGATTATGTTTACAAATACATTGTTAATCTTTGTTATCAGTACTGTGACTAATAAGTTAAATGCATCTTGATAAAAATTGGAGTACAGCCATTTTTTGATATTGATTACCCCATGGTTAATCCTCAATATTGCATCATCCCTGGGTGCAATAATTTAGAGCCGGTGTCTGTTCATTAAATACTAATCTTGAGATAATAATAAGATCTAGAATATAGACACAACAAGACAGGTCATAGCCTTTTAATATTATTAAACATACACATAATAGACTGAGATTACACTCTAGTTCAGTATTAATTATATATGTACTCTCCTGATACGATGTACATATAGCTGCTGTTGATATTACGCTTGCAGTGCACCTCCGCTCCGCGCTACGATCCTCCATAGGAGTGAGGGCGGAACTGAGTTCACTGCCAGTCAGATGACGTATGCCCGCCGGAACAATGCTCATGCGCAGTTTCTATTTTAAGAGAACCCGAGATGAAGTTAAGCATAACGGCGCCTCTCTCATTACCTTTCCATGTGGGCAGAACTTACGCCTTAACCTCTTCATTATTATCTGTTCCCTGTAAGTATGCTGATTATTGAGTCTAATTCTTAAACCAATATATCTATATTTAATAGTTTGGCGAATCTGATGGAGATTATCCTCTATTCTAATTGCTGTCGCCTCGTAGTGTAAATTTAAGAATATTACAGAAGGATAGGATTTAAGGCGCTAGTATCCCCTATATACTCAACCAGGTGCATCAATCATCATGTTTTAGACTCTGTATATAATGTGATCAAGGGAATGATGGGAGCACTTATCTTTAGTCGGATATTATATGTTTAACTTGGGTTAGTGTAGATGTAATGTTTTATGGGTTGTTTATGTTTATCTGTTGTAGCGACTTATCTGATCGAAGTCCTAATCGCAACCGAAAAACGAGGTTTATATGTAAGAATCAGAATCGCGTATAACGTAGCATAACTTCATTTGAGGAGTACGAATATATGTATGAAAGCAGTCCGAGCTGTACTGTAGAAATCTCATTTTGCGGATATCAAATGGATGAATGTAATTAATAAAGTTTTTCTAATTACGAATAGCGAAATTCTTGTGTGCGGGTATATACTTAATGCTAGTGATGTTCATTTTATACCGAGCAAACCCTATGTGGTATGATCATCAGGTTTTCGACAATACAAATTGTATATGTTCCTGGAGAGAACATACTACCCTAGACATTTAACTTTACCCAAGTTTATCTGCCGCTGCAACTAGCCTTATTTTAGGGCTCACTGAATAATCTCTGACTGTATAGGAGAAGAAACGTATCTGGGCTTAGACTTTACATATGTCTTTACCTCCTTGACACTATCATGTAGGGGAAGACATTAGGGTTTGGTAGGAGTCAGGTATGTGAGGTTGTCCTTTTCGGGGCTGTTACTCCACTAAGGGGATACTTATGATTAGAATCGCTAGGGTGATTTTTGAACATACCCCCTATTTTTGTTTACCAGCCCTCTATACCAATCACTTCTTTACTTGGACGGTATCTAGGTCTGTGAAGGTGGTGAGTAACAATGTAATCTATATATGTACACTTGGTAGAATATCTGTATTAAAATATGCTGGGCATCCAGCTCAATCGAATAGTAAGGGCGTTGATTGTAAGCCAGCATGGTGCACCACACACAACTGTATAATTGGCACCTTTTATAAGCCTTATCTAAATACAATTGTGATACTAGCAATCAACCCCCTCATGGATAGTAGTCATGTGACTGGTTGTTTTTCACTATTTTTGAATTTGTGGATTTTCTACAGACTGGTGTGAACTTGTTCTTATCCAAAGTGCAGCGTTTTACTAGCCGGTTGTCTCTCTGGTAGATGGGTGCGTGAGATATTGTTCACTAGCGAGCTGCACCTGTTGTAGCACTGGGACTTACATTGCCTCCTACTGGGAATAGTTCTTTGTCCAGCCATTGAGCTGCAAGTATGACCTTATGTCTGTGTTTTCATCAAGTTCACTGTTCGGTATAAATGACATAATATCTGTAAAAATCTTTGAATAGAAAATTGCTTTGCATTGCCATTTTCTGAAACCAATAACTTTTTTTTTTTATTTTTCCTTTTAGAGAGTTGTGTGATGGTTCATTTTTTAGTTTAATCTAGTTTTTATCAGTAACAATTTGGAGAGCATGCAACTTTTTAGTCCTTTTTTATTTCATTTTTTATTTAATTTTTTCTGGGGGGTGGAATGATTCAAAAACCACAATTCTGCCATTGTGTTTTTTTTTTAACAGCATTCACCGGGTGGGATAAATAATGTTATATTGAAATAGATTGCATTTTTACGGATGCATTGATACCAAAAATGTATGTTTCTGGGGCTTAGTGTGTCCAATGGACAAGACAGCCCTACCAATCGGGGGCCTCTCTGCTGAAACCCCTGTAGACAATCTTTTTACATGTCGCAGTCACATTTATCAGGGCTTTTAAAAGGTCAAGATCTCAATGTGCGCTGTAAATCTACGTTGCAGCTGGACAGGACGGACTGTCAGAAACAAACCCCATGAGTGGTACGAGGGCCCAACGTCCATAAGTCGGTTTTGTGCTTACAACCCAAGAGAACACCAAGATTGATAGAATCGACATCGGCAGTTCCACTAGCCATGATAGAAGACAGAGTCTGGAGAACCGGGGAGAATTTTCCACTGCCTGCAACATCCTCCTTTTCCTTGTCCTTGAGGCATTTCCACTAAATTTGGGATCACCCCTGAAATTTGATTTTGATATCATTCCAAATAAAGACCCCCAGGGTATTAAGTTTTTTTTCATTGATCACTTTTCGTTTTATTGTTTTCAACACATTTCCAATGTAATTAAAAAGAATTGCACTGGAATTTTCATTCATTGAGATCTAGGATTTTGTTCTATTTTCCCCTTTATTTTTTTGGATAATAAGATAGATAGATATAAATAGGAATGATAGATAAATAATAGATAATAATAGAAGATAGATAGATAGATAGATGATAGAGGGTATTCCATAACATACGACCCCAAAATATTTTTTACAACACTTTAAAATTTCCCCCCCAGAAACATTCTAAAAATTTAAAAAAAAAAAAATTATCCAGAATTTGATTTTGTTCATCCTGTTGCCAAAAAATCAGAACAATAGAAGGTCAATAAGTCCTGTGTCCCCCAAATATGTGCCTATATAAACTACAACTTGTTTTGCAAAATACATGCTCCCAAACAACTCCATTGACGGAAAAATAAAATAATAATAATAATTTTACACTCTTAATATATGAACCTACTATTTAGTACAGTTTAAGAATTTTCCTCAATAGCAATGCATGATAAAATTATATTTAACAGAAAAATCCAAATTGATAAAAAAGAGCAACAATAACTCCCCAAACCCAAATTTTTATTATTTTATTGGCAGAACATGAAGGTGGCAGCACTACTTATGCATTAATATATGATGTAAGCCCTTAAGTCAACCATGTTCAATGATTTGGTTCATAGCATGACCTTTCTCAAGGAGAAAAAGGCTTAACATAGGTCAGACTGTAGACCAAAGAATTACACACCAGTGAATAAAGTGTCTATGTTATTTATTGAATGAATGTTGCCATTTTTCACTTGTTCTGCTTAGACATTGACAAGTTACTATGCTGGTTCTTTTAGTTGCTTTACACCATTAAAATGATATTCGCTCATATAACCACACTGCTACTTCTTTCTGTGTTGAATTTTTTTGTTTTTTTAATAACACATTGAGGCACACTAACTAATACTGTCTAAAGCTTGGAAAGTGTAAACTTAAATTAGACAGTCTAAAAATGTGCTAGATTTATTACTGTATAATAAATTTGGCGCCTGTTTAGACCCTTTGTCTAATGTTAAACCACTCATAAGTTGGCTTACTTTGTGCCAATAATTGTGGCAAAAGTTTGGCACATGGCATCGCTCTTTAAGCTACGAGCCCTTTGTGCATAGCAAAATCAGGTGTCAAAAAGATGAACCCAGAAACTATAGGCCTGAAAGTTTAACCTCTGAAGTAGGTAAATTGTTTGAAGGTTTTCTAAGAGAAGCTGTCATAAATAGTGTTGAGCGATTGCGTTGGCTATCGAGATCGATCGATAGTCGATAGTCGGCCGCTATCGATAAGGTTTTTCGATAAACGAGCGTCGATTATGAGCGAATGACAACATTTAAAGTCTCATGGGAGAAAACAACAACACCTTCATTATTACACCCAAACAAGGCTGGAGAAGCCTGAAATTAACATCCCACAAAGTTCAAATTGGTTAAGTGATACATCTTAGCGCTCAACTACACTTAGGTTATTATAAAAGTCACAGAAAAAAAGCTCCACAGACAATTCACTATCCACATGTTCTTTGTACCACAGCCTGACCCTTAAACCGTGCATCACCCACAATTGAAAAAGTGCCCAGAAGGCCTGTAGATTTGAAAAAATCACTCTTACTATGAACTGGAGACATTGTATATCCCTGTCCTGGGCCAACCAGCAAGAGCCCCAAACATGCATGTCCCCATAATTTAATAATGTTCCGGAAAAAAGGAAGTCTTTCAACCACATTTTAGTTTCACTGGACTATTGACTATACCGTCGTCGCAGCGGGCCACAACAGTGAGCCCCAAACACTGCATTGACCCCAACATTTAAAAAGTGCCGAAAAAAGGAGTCTTTCAACCACCATTTTATGTTCTCAATGGACATTGAACCTATACCTGTCTGGGCCACAGCATTGACCCCGGGCCGGAGTTACTGTGGGGTGCGGTGAGAGCCCAGGCTGGAGCGTCCTGTATCTATTAACACGCAGGTATAAAATGCCCTGATGACCGCCTAGCAACGAAAAACTGTGTGCTGAAGCAGAGTGCGGAAGCGGAAGTGTGAGAATCCAGCCTTCCTCAGTACACATCATAACCTGGGTAGCGCTGTCCTCGTTATGAGTTTGTGGACAATTGAGTTCACTTGGAAATACTGGTGGTTAACGCTCCTGTTACACCCAGGTGCCCTTTTTTGGCATTGCTTTTTCTCATTTTACTTAACGTTGCTGGGAGGGAAATGGTCCTCTGTACTTTGTTCTCTGTCCGTGCTCCATACTCCATGTCCTCATGAATAACCTACATTGGTTCAAGTTTTCTGTACCTCCCTTGTACAATTCAGTGGAATTTTTTTAATCAGCTATTTTTGTACAGGCAAAGTTTTTAGTACTTTAATTCTAGAAACACTTTTCTTAATAGGATGGGATCCCAACATGTCTTTGTTTCTCTTTTTTCATTGTATTAAAGGGGGTTGTCTCAATTACAGGCCGCGATTGATAGCATTTGTTAAAGATCTTGCAAAAAACAAGTATATTTTGCAAGATGTGTCAATTAACAGTGTTCATACCTTATTCCTGTTTCTGACATGCACCATCACCCTTGAGGCCAACTTCTTGATAATTGGTGAAGAACAAATGTCTGGTTAGAAACAAACATTTTTTTGATTAGGACCCTGTAGTATAGCTGCATGTCACAGCAAATTGCCCACCAAAAAAATTCAAAGTCATGACCATTGAGTCATTTGGACAATTGTGAAGAACAAATGTATGTTAGAATACAACATTTTTTTAGATTAGGACCTATAAGTATAGCTGCATGTCACAGCAAAAATGCCCCCAAAAATTCAAAGCTATGCGACCATTGAGCACTTTGGTCATTTGTGAAGAACTAACGTCCTGTTAGAAACATCATTCTTTAGAATTGGACACATCTAGTTTAGATTGATTGTCACAGCAAAATGCCCCCAAAAATTCATAGCATGAACCATGACGCCTCTTTTGACCATTGTGAAGAAACAATGTCTATTAGAATCAAACATTTTTTCGAATAGGACCTGTAGTATTGCTGCATTTCAAAGCAAAAAATGCCCCCAATAATTCATATGCATGACCCTTGATCCACTCTTGGTCAATTTGTGATGAAAACAAATGTCTGTTAGAAACAACTTTCTTTTTTATATTAGGACATGTAGTATTGCCTTGCATTCAAGCTTAGCATGACCCAAAAATTAGAAAAAATGGACCTTTCAGCCACTTTTTAAAATTGTGAGGGAGAAAATGTCACTTAGAATCCACATTTCTGTTCCAAAGGACCATGATTCATTGCTGTATATCTCAGCTACATGACCCCAAAAATTCTAAAATATGACTTCTCCAGCCACTATTAAAAATTTTGTGAGGAGAAATGCCATTAGAAAAGCCTACATTTATGTTCCAAAGGACCCACAATGATAGCTGTATCTCATCCGAGGCAACATGTACCTCAAAAAACTATTGACAATGCGAAAAACATTCTTAAGATTTAAAGTGAGTAATGGAATAACGGTGTTGTCATGTAACCTTGCTGTCTTTTACAGTCTCCTCACAGCAAAACCTGCAAAATGAACTGTCTGGGAAAAGGAGAATAAAAAATTGCATAAGAAATTTTATTGCATCATCCAATATTTTGTTTTTTTTTTTTTATTTTTTTTTTTTTTTTTGTTTTTATTTTCTTTTTTTTTTAAAATTTTTTTTTTTTTTTATTTTAAAATTTTATTTGTTTTTTTTTGTATCTCCTTTTTTTATCCTTTTTTTTTTTTTTTTTTTTTTTTTTTTTTTTTTTTGTTTTTTTCTTTTTTTTTTTTTTTTTATTTTTTTTTTTTTTTTTTTTTTTTTTTTTTATTATTTTCTTTTTTTTTTTTTTTTTTTTTTTTTTTTTTTTTTTCTTATTTTTCTTTTTCTTTTTTTTTACTTATTAATTCTTTTTTTTTTTTATTTTTTTTGTTTTTTTTTTTTTTTTTTTTTTTTTTTTCCTTTTTTTTTTTTTTTTTTTTTTTTTTTTTTTTCTTTTTTTTTTTTTTTTTTTTTTTTTTTTTTTCTTGTTTTTTTTTATTTTTTTTTTTTATGTTTTTTTTTTTTTTTTTGTGTTTTTTTCTAAATTTGTTTTTGTTCTCTTCTTTTATATTTTTTGTTTTTTTTTTTTTTAATCCTTTTCTTATTTATTAAAAAAAAGTTTTTTCAAGGAGGACCATTTCTGTTTGAAAAGGAATGTAAGGTAGACCGGCCAACTTAATCTGACCTAGGCTTTGGGGCCACAACATCATCAGAGTTCCATGCCTGATTCATCTTGATGAAAGTCTAACGATTCCACATTATTGTGGAAAGCCGGGATGCGTTTGTCTGTATTGACTCCTCCAGCTTGTTGCTGAAGGTGCCGATCAGATATGACGCTGGCTGCTGGGCAGGACAAACAAGCTCTATGGCCATGATGGAGCCGCGCGGGCCATTCGTCCATTTTGGATAAACCCAGAAGTCTATTGGGTCCGGAACACATGCAAAAACATCCGGTGTTCCTGTATGATGTTGACGACGCAGATAGTCGGGCATCCTGATCTTAGCTAGATCTCTGTGTGTTGGATGTGTGCCTGCATTGCCATGCGTGGTGAAGGTGGTAACACTAAAGATTGCGCCAGAGGTTCACCCCATTAGAGCTTCTGCACTACATTGCCTGCTGCTGCCGCTACGCTTCTTGGCACTCTACTGCTGTCACGTTCGCTGATGTTGTTCCACCGTCGACAATTTGGGGAACGTGGAAGCAGGACGCAACAGATGTCTCCAGTTGATCAATCAGCAAGGTCTCCATTTCCTGCATTTTACTCTTCTATTTTGGGTGTGGTGGAAGGAAAGTGTGATTTTTGTTTTGTAACGGGGATACTGGGAGGGTGGCCTCCCAGTATCTGTTGTTCATTTTGATGCCTTAATGCAGAACAGAGGATCTTGTTGGTGAGGGAAATGGAGGCATCAAGCAATAATGTGAGAGAATGGAGCCTTGATTTCCCAAGCCTCTGGGTCGAGGGGCACTAGAAAACTGATCTTCCTATCTTACCTCCTACAGCCTAAATTTCGCGCCAACCTCTTTCCAAGGCAGGGAGTCGGAGGTACATCGGTTTGTCTAGGAATACCTCCTCCTCCTCCTCCTCCACTTCCTCGGCACAGCTTCAAACCACAGCCCTGACTTGCCTCAGATGATGCAACATGAGAGCTGAGGTGCAGCCTCCTCTGCACTCTAGCTTCTGGACCCGAACCAATGCTAATGAAGACCGGATGAAATGTGTATACTGTCGGGCATTGTGATTTGACGGAGAGAAAGGCTCCGGTGTCCGCATTTGTTGTCGTACTCCTCCGTCGTCAACTGGGCGGGACCTGTTGTTTCGAGTGTCCAACATCGTTCCAGAACCTAAGATCACCCACAATGCTCATGACTGACAAGGGCATGTCAGCACTGACATGTTTGGTGGCTTCTTAAAAATGGCATGGATGGTGCAGAGCTCATTTTCACTTGACTCCACTCCGGTGGTTCAACACCCCGTGGTCGGAACGTGTTGTCAGGCATGTGTCACTTCGTACTGCAGTAATGGGCATTGCGCCTGCTCCACAATCGGCTGGAGCATGTGGAGGGGAACGTGGAAATTCCAGCGTGTTTGCCACGTAACAATGAGACGGTTGACGGGGTGAGGACAGAGAGCTGACGCTTGCAACGCAGCCAGGCGGGACGAAGCAGGTTGGGCGAAACGAGCCCCATTTCCCCCCCCCACACCCACCCCCCCCCCCCCCCCCCCCCCCCCCCCCCCCCCCCCCCCCCCCCCCCACCGAGTGCGAAACTCAGACCTCGAGCCATTCTTCAGGCAGGCAGTCCAGACACGGGTACGATATTTTAGAAATTTCTGGACGACAAGATTAATGGGACATGTGCCAGGCAGGGATGTGCTCCAGCCTACCGATTCTTAAGGGGCGGCCAACAGATTTCGCCCGTATATCGCCACTCCCCTTGCCTGCCACAAGGTTCTTGTCACCCAGCCTGACGCTCGGTCTTGTTGCTTGAGCCGTCAAAGCTCCTGACCTGTGTGTGGACCGGTCTCCATGGCAGATGATATTTCAACACTGGCCTGGGTGGTCTATGGGCACGTGATGCCTCCAGTGGGCACCTTGCGGGGAAAGAGCCTGCACCTAACCCTGCGGTTTTGAACGAAGCGTGCGCACCGAGCCTGAGAGCCCGTCACCCCAAGAGACATCCACCAAGCTCACCAGAGAGCTGTCAACAGAGACTACTAGCGGCCTTGCCGTGCGTTCTGTCCATGTGTTCGTGGTGAGTGGACTTTTCCGGACACAGATGCAGACAACGCGCTTGTAAATTTTTAGATGACCACGTGGCTGGCCAGGGCAGGGAAGCTTTTCTGGGCAAAGAAATGCACTGTTCGACCATCTGGTATTGGGGGGCAGGCGAGGGCCATGACGTGGTGGAACCCATCTCACTGTGCCACCAGACGGGAAGGCAACTTTCCCAGGCCAAAAAGCTTAGGCATTGCCGACTTTCAGCCTTTTGCTTTGGGATGGTTTGGGTTTAAGGTTTTCTTCTGACTACCAAACCTGGAAGACAGAAGACTGGCGCTAGTACTGGCCGCTGTATGGCCGGTGAGGTGTCTAACTGGCGGGAAGGAGAAGGGGTAGGATGGGTCTCTGGTGGTTTGCTGGTGGTAGCGGGCGAAGGTGGAGGCTGAAGCGGAGGCTGATCCTTGATCATGACTCTGGAGAGACATGGACACTGAGGAATGCTGGTGCGTGGCGGGGGAGGAGAGAGGCGGGAGACAGAGGGTTGTGACAGTGGTTGGAGCCGTCGTCGGTTGGCTTTTTTGGCCAAGTGTTCATTTACCTCCATTTCAATCATGCATTCGCTTGCATGTGACTAGGACATGGTTGGTGGTGGTTAAACCCAATTAAGGTTTCTTGGCCTATACTTATGCGTTTACGGGCAAAGGCGGGCATATGGGACATCGCTGGGTGAATCAGAGGCTTGGTCAAAGAGGGCCCAGGATGAGAGGTCCTGGGACCTTTTTGACGCGATAAGAGAGGTGCGGGGTTTGCGCTGGACCCGTGGCTGGCCCCCCCCCCCCCCCCCCCCCCCTGCGCCGGTGTGTGGAATCATATCAGCGGAGCATTCTGTCGGTCCGCACCTCTCCCTTTTTGTGGCGGGACCCGTATTGACACTACCCCATTGTCTTCCTCTCGTCCAATGATGAAGCGCTCCAAGCAAATTTTGTCTGGCAAAGACCAGGATGGGATCGCAATTGTCGTCATCATCATCATATAAACACAGGTGACTTGGTCCGTCCTGACTTTCTGCATCCAGGAAAGGTGGGGGCTCAAGCAAGGGCATTGCAAGCGTGTTGCAGAATCTCGCCCGGATTTTTGAGATTGACCGGCTTCCTTCACCTTCCTATGATGGCATCAGTAATGGGCGTCAGAGCAGTCTAAATCACCTCTTGATATTTTAACATGCCTTCTGACCAAAACCGCATTTTGTCGATCATAGTGGTCTTCAGACATTGGATTATCCACAGTGGTGGGTATACAACGAGTTTGGACAATTTGGGCAGCTTCATGTTGGATGGTTGCATGATGATGTGATGACGACAGTTGTTGGCAGGTGACTGCGAGGACGAGGAGGTAAGACTGCTAGATGAGGTTGATTAACACTGAAGGACAGATTTGGTGCGATTGTTCGTTACTTAGAATTCACAGGGCCCTGTAACACAGCGATGACAGGCATGACGGTCCTGCAACTGAACGATCCGCTCGGCATGCGTGTTGTCGCCAGCACTGGAAGGTGCACCTTCTCTAGGACCTCTACCTCCACGTGTACACCCTCTTTGCTCGCTTTACCACCTGCATTTCGCTCCATGTTCAGAAAAATAAAAATTTGAGGAAGGTATGGAATAGTTTTGGAAAGTCTCTTATGAAAAGGACAGCCAAATCATAGCTATTCTCAATTCCCTTAATCAAAACAAATTGCTGGGATTCAAATTTAAACTGCAAGGTGTATATCAACATAATCTGACTTGGCAAAGTCCAAAAAACACGTATCTTTTTCTGCCCCCCAAATTTAAAAAAGTCCCGGGAAAAGGAGTCGGGAAATTCTGTATCTTTTAAATTTTTTGGGTATAATAAACGATATTTTTTGCACCTTTAAAACCCACCTGTGGGGGAATTAGAATTGCTTTTTTAAAAAGATTTACGTAGTGTTTGCGTAAATAAACAATGCTGGGTTTGGCAAAAGCCCCAAAAAACAAAAAGTTTTTTTTGGGTTAATAAAAAATTATTTTTTTGCACCTTTCAAATTCACCTGTGGTGAATATAAATTGCTGTTTTAAGATTTACTTTAGATGCGGGCCGTCAATGAACAATGCGGGTGTGAAAAAAGTAAAAAAAAAACACGAAAATGTTAGTTTGAAAATAAAGGGGTATTTTTTGACCTTTCAATTCACCTTTTTGTAAAATTTTAGAATTTCTGTTTTAAGATTTACGTAGATGTTTGCTTCAAGGGAAAAATGTTGGGTCGCAAAAAAGTCAAAAACACGTAACTGGATGTTTTCTACGATACACAGAATTTTTGGCAACAAAAAAACCTTTCCCTGACTACAAGATTGTGGTTTGGGAAATTTTAAAATTTCAAGGTGGATATTTTTCAACAGTAAAAGGGTTGAAAAAGGAAAAATTGAAAATGAACACCTATCTGAAATTTTAATAATGATAAAAAAAGTGGATTTTTTGGCAGCTAACAAAGGGGCCCTTTCCTTTACTAGAAATGTTTGTAAAATCCAAAAAATAATTTCAGGCCCCAATATCCGGGAAAAAATTTCAATAGCAAATGTTAAAAAAAAAGAAAATTCCACTACAAGTCTACACTAAGCTTGGTGAATTTTTCCCCAGTTTTTCTTTATAAAAAGAGTTTTGGTCTGTGTTTCGCCCAGGGGGGCCCCCCCCCCCCCCCCCCAGCCCCCACCCCCGTAATTTAAAAGGGGTTTAAAATGCGTTTTTAAAAATTCTCTAGCTAACTACATAAAAAAACTTCAAATCTTAATCTAACTAAAAATTTTGGGGAAAGGGTCACAGCTAATAGTAGAGGTTTCTTGGCAGAAATAGGGCTTTTAAATTTTTCTTTTTTAGCCCGTTTTTGGCCCCAGGCAGACGCAAAGGGCCTACCCTATGAACGCTTTAGAGACACGAGGTGAAACGGAAAAAGCTGGGTTTTATGTAAAACGAGGGGCATGTGATTTTTCCCAAACAATCGCAACCATACACAACCCAGTATGACGTTTTCCCCCACACATTCCCCTGCTCTATTCTGTAATTGATTTGGGTGGCCCCCCAAATTTCAGGAAGCCCCCAAAAAAAGGGGGACCCTTAAAATTTTTATGAACCGATTTTTTTCCTTTAATTTTTCGCATGATCTGGGAAAATTTTTATTTACCTAAAACCTTGCCGATTTCAACTTTGTCGTTAAAAATCGCTCAACACTAGTCATAAAGTATCTCAATAAAAATAAACGTGTAACTCCGTTCCAGCATGAGTTTATGAAAAATCAATGCTGAGGCATTGGTGTCAAAATAACTGGGGTTTTTTTAAAGCATTTGATACTGGGTACAAAAAAAAGGGTTTTTTTAAATAAAATGAGAATCTTGGGCTGGGGGAAAATGTTTTTCCCGTGGGGAAGTAAATGATAGTGATAAAAAACCTAGATGGTTTGGGTTTTTTATGGTTCATTCTTGGCCTGGGGGCCCTATTAATATTGGGGGTTTCCCCCGGGGTTTAGTTTTTTATTCCTTTTCTCTTTAAAATATTCAAATTTTGACCTTACACAAAACTTTCACCCTTAGAAAAATTTTAATCTTTTCAAATAAAAATAAGGGTTTTTAAAAGGTTAAAATTACTCAATGGAGAATAGTATACTGTTATAGTGGGATTTGGACAGGTTGGAAGCTTGGGCAGAGAAATAGCAGATGTGTTTTAGCACTGATAAACGCAAGGCCATGGGGGACTATGGCCAAGGGTATGAATACCCAAAATTTGGGAAAAAATCGTTTTAAAAATTTAAAATTGAAAAGGACTTGGGTTTTATTAATTTTATAGGAAACCAAGGGGAAAAAAGATCATAAACGTATTAAGAGGAAAATAAATGCACACAATGCAAACATAGTTCTACCACTATACCCAAAACACTTGCTCCCAAAAAATGGAATAAATTTTCACAGTTTTTTTGCTCGTGTTTAAAAAGGGCGGGCATGTATGAATCTTTCCGCGCGGAGGCCACTTTTTGCCCGATTTCAAGCGAAAGCTGCGGGCCCCAAAGTTTGTCGGCGCCCAGGTTCCTCATACAAGGGTGTTTTAAATCCCCCGTGGGCCCCGGGCCCAATGCGCGAGGCGCAGTGCGGGATTTAGGCGCAGTGCGGGACTGCGCCTAAGATTCGCCGCCCGAGGAGGTGTGCTCATACATGCGGTGAAAAGTCCACCGTGCCTCGCCAAAGTGTGAGGCGCAGTGCGGGACTTAGGCGCAGTGCGGGACTGCGCCTAACATGTATTCCGATTCAAGACAGGCTGGAAAACTGCAAGAAATCATTAAACATGTTAGTGAAGAGCAAAAAGAGTTGTCTTTCAAACGAATGAACGAATAAGGAGAAAAATCAAAGCTGTCTAAAAGCGATTAAATGTAGTGAAAAAGTGGATCATTTAAAATTAAAGGGAAAATATATAAGATCGCTCAAGATCTCAGCTTTCAGCTCCGTGTGGCATGGAGAAGTAATAAAAAAAAATGTTTTTATTACGTGAAAAAGAGCTCAAACGTTCTAAAAAAAATACATAAATAAAATCACTAACAAAAAATCAACCACGGCGCTATATCAGAAATTTGGATATTGAAAATTGCCGGGAAATACAGTAATTCAAATTCTGTAAACGCTTCTCATTGGTCGGCAGAAACCAGCCAATCAGAATAGGAGCGACAGTGACCCATTATAACCTATGGAGGAGTATTGACCAATCAAATGAAAAGGCGGGACAGTTCAAAATACAGTAAAAAGGCAGAAAAGAGCTGATTGGTTGAACTAGCGGGGGCTTGGCTATTCCGGCCAATCAGAGCGCGAGCTACTTTGTCCCATTTTAGTCTATGGAGAGATCTGGGCAATTAAATCTCGGCTCTCAGCGGCGTGAGGCATGGAGCATGATTTAAAAAATAGTTTTTATTAGGTGTAAAACATTATCTGAAAAGAGGTAAAACCTTTTATAAACATACAGAAATATATGTTTTAACACGTAATAAAAACAATTTTTGGAATATACTACATGCCTCACGGAGCGGAGAGCCGAGATGGATTTCTTTTGCGATCTTCTATATGTTTCCTCTCATGTTACGTTCTCGCTTCACTTCGCCTCCTCCGGCTCATTTAGACCAACTTCAACTAGGTCTGCCTGTCGGAGCTGTCGAGCGCTGCAATGCGCCGCACTTTGCCGAGCCACGATCATGCATGCCTCAGAGTATTCGAATAAGCCGCGTTCTGCCCCAGAACGCCCACACCGCGCCAATTGCACGCCCTTTCATGTTAGGCGCATCCGAAAGTGGCGAAGGCTGCGCCTAACATCGCACCCCTGCGTCCGACAAGGGATTCGGATCGGTGAGGCGCCGTTTTCGCCAGAAAACAGGTGCAAATCCCGATCATACATGTCGCCCATTGTGCTTAACTGTACAAGTAGCACAACAACAACCATCGATGGGGAAACCACTCATTTTATTTAAGTATAGGGAGTCATCCAGAAAAATAGTCAAACAACCACACCTACCAACAACTACCACTACTTACTAGCAGCAACATGTTGAACAAGGTTGGAATACCCCTCTGTCAAATTGTCAATTGCACATAAATCACAGCACATTCATATCAAACTATAAACAAATGCAATGGTTCATGTATAAACTCAACATAACATCTACTTTAATAAAAAGCATCTGGTTAGCTCTTAAGGCATACTAAAACACAATTTGCCATTTTTTACAGTCCAGCATGAGATACTTGCCATATCACAATCTGCATTGAGGTTATGAACAGTGTTTCACACTCCCCATTTTCTTCATCCTTACACACCAAAGAAGTTCAGTTTTGCCCTGGGTCTGGTAGACCCCTAAACATGGCAGGCATTGGGCTGCTTTTAAGAGAAAAAGACAGATAATGAGAGGTAGAAGGCAAGAGTCACATGCAGTAAGTGCCGTCATGTGCAGTAGTTGTAGGGTAGACCCCAAGAATCAACTTCACTTGTGGGCCCCAAGAGTCAGCTGCACTGGTGGGCCCCACTCCGACACTGTCAATGAACAAAAGAAAACATTCAGACAACTTGCAAACTTGCCCTAAACAAGTAAACCTTAGTGAGAAGGGAGCCTGGGTATCCGCTTTAAGATAGATATAATATTATGCATGCCCACATACAGCTGATAGGTGTATAATGTGTATTTTTGTATCTTTTTAAAGATGATTTGATTTTTTTATGTTGTTGACTGCTACCAAGATCCCTGATGAGTAACACCATCAAACCATTTCAATTGTGCTCAGACACAGGCACCATTACATAACATGTACCACTTTTAGTTCCATCATTTTATTTACTATTATACACATTTTAAAGGTAATATAAAAGTACTAACATGAAAGTTATTGCAGTCAATGCAGGTGAATACGCTTGTTATGTGGTCCTTGACCCTTTGTCATTTATGCCGTACTAGGCAAATATGGCACTTGGCTGGAACCTTAAACAAAAATAACATAAGTAATTAGGTTAAACTGTGATCAAATAGATTTTCTTTTAGCCCCGGGCAGTTTTAGCCTGCACATTTACTAGGTTTCCACATGATAACCCCATTGTATTTATGTAAAGCTACCAATCACATACCTAATTGGAATTTATATTTTCTTCAGAGCAAGAAAACATGAAGAAAATGCTGTTTTTGACCTTACATGAGCTCTTGTTATCATACGGTGACGCCTTGGGCTACTGAGATACCCATGAACTCAGTGCTAGCTGACTGCAAAACAACATTTGACATATAAAAAAAAGTGTACAAGCCGTGAAACCTCTGTGTTGCAGAATACCAAAGGGTAAAAATGAGCAGATGTTTAAGTATCCCCAGAAGTCATGGAAATTCAGCAGGAAAGCATTTGTATGACCTTTCGGCAACATTAACGATTTGCTATAGGAGAGGTCTTTATGCCATATGGTTATAAAGCAGATGATTCATTAGACTTATTTTATGTATTTTGTTTACTTTGAAGTTCTTTGGTCCATTGAACTAATTATTTTAGACAATTAATTTGTATGACAATGTAAATGGTTTATGCTACCAGCAACTATATTCCAAACTATAGGGGTTTATTAATAAGGTTTGAAATATAAGACATTAAGAGCTATACAAATGCTGAATTTGTATGTTTTGCTATGTATTATTTTAATTGCACAGTGATGCAATCCCACTACTAACATAGTTTATTCCTTTGTATTTAAATTTAATTATGTGGTGTCAGGTGACATAAGTAAAAGCTATAATACCATATTGTTTTTGCACTGGGGTTTAGGATCTACATGCAGTGCCCCCAACTGGAGACCTAAGGTATACTTACACGCCATATAGAAGCAATTATCTGAAAGGAAGTTGTGGCAGTGTATCTGGAGGCGTGAGGAAGTAAAAGAGTTGGAGCGTGTATAGTCGGGTGGCAAGCGAAAGGCTAATTTGAGTTTATGAGGGTTGGGCTTCATAAGGAGTACAGTGGAGAAGAGTGGTACTATTCAGTAAGGGAACTGAGTGGAAGAAGATGCCCTCCGCCCTTTATTAGCAAGTAAGTTAAGTTAAGGTAACAGTAGGATGAGTGGTCCTTGAAACTGGTGAAATGGAGATGAGAAGAGTTAATTAAAGGAGTCATGACCTTTAAGTTGGATATGGTAGTTAGGGGATTGTGTAAAATAATACAAAGCTCATGGTTGATTTCCTGTGGGCAGGGTGTTAACATCAGGAAGAGTGTTAACTTTTTACCATTATAGGCCCTCTGGCTAGGTGTAGCATTGCAGAGGTCATGCCCAGACACCATTGAGACAAAAAAGTTTTGGGAAAAGAGAGTTTCAAGAACTCCTTATCTGATACTAGGAATTGCTAATGTATATTATATTCTGTAAATAGAAGGTTATTTATTACTTGTTGTGTTTGATGCTATTAAATGGTCTTTTCCCTGTACCATGTTGTTTTTGTGTTCTTTATGGGATGATTGGATGAGGTCGGTTGGTCATTAACACAACGTCTACTGACCCCTAGTCATGCATAGTTTAAAACCGTTTAAGTTACTATCCTATCACTATTTATAGAACTGTCAGAGAAAAAATAGTCAAGATTCTGGAGCATCTTCTCTTATAAGTCTCTGCTGTCACCAGGTTATTACCAATGGTACACTGGCAGAGTCAGAGTCAGTGTGTGCATGCCACTATATGCTGGGTGGCTGGTCAGCACATACTTCTAAAATGCTCTGTGCAGCTCCCATAGATTTTCACTTCTATGTCACTTCTTTTCCCAGTGCGCAATATGTGTCTGGGAAAATGGCAGGTAATCATAGCCCTCAATGAGAGCTATGAATTACCATATTTGCTGAAATGCGCCCTGCAAATACGCCGTGTGAACATACCAAAACACCCAGGTCACTGTTTCAGTAATACACTTTTACAAGGAATAAAAGAGGAACAGAACAACACAGAGTTTTAGAAGAGGATGTTCCAGAATTGGTGTGTCACAAGGAACACAAAAATTTACTAAAACAGACATATCAGGAGTGGCCAGAAGTCTTCTCAATTAGTTAATTGGAATATACATTTTAGGGTGCAATTATCCCTTTATCAGATAAAGGGGTCAATTCTAACCTGAGGTCCATGGTCCAGTGAATAAAATTTCTCTCGCTATCTCAAGCACCTTTGAAGGTCCTGCTCTTCATTACTGTACGTGCCGCAGTATGCCGGTGTTTTAAAAGTATGTGCTGGCCAGTGTGTATTTCTAAAGCACTGCCAGCCTGCTCCCAATGACTCTCACTTTCCCTGGCACAAAAGCACCTGGAAAAAGTGACATGTCAATTCTTTTCCCTAGTACGTAGTGTACGCTGGGAAAGACGGCAGGTAATTATAGCTCTCAATGAGAGCTAGGAAACTACCATATTTGCTGGGTGTAATTGGGGCATATTGAAGTGCAATTACACACTGAATTATGATCTGCAAATAAACTATGTGAATATATCCTAAACAATTTTTTTTTTCAAATTCACGTGCACTTGAGAAACCTGGAGACAAATAACATGAGACCACACTATTGGCAATGGGTGATGTTCCCACCTCATCTTCCCCCCTCTTTGTACAATGAACTCTTGCACAGGCTACAGTGAAAACCGACAACATTCTCCCATAGAAATTAAAAGGCTCCACTAGACAGAAAAAAGAAGAGATAAAGCAAGTTTGTATATTTCAAATGTGTTTCCTTCATCTGCATCTATGCATTTATTGTGTAATGTATATTTACTACTGTTTTAAATAGCATTCAGTGTAAATGATCTGCAAAAAAACCTGAAAAAAAATCCAAAATAATGGTATCTTGCTTATCATCTATTAAATGGATCACATGTGCAATAAAATGTAAGTTAGAAATAACCAGTTAATGTTCTCTATTAACCAAAGTGCTGCTGTCTGGCAAGATGCTCATAGGAACAAATGTTAGGACTAATTATCTTTTAAAGCTTGATTGACTTCTAATTATTCTATGACTCACAAGGTGCACTACTTGAAGGCAATAATTACTGCAGTGTGCTTGCTTGGATTCTTTAAGTAAGAAATCAAAACTACAATGACTAATGCTTGAAAAGTTCACAAGACAAGTAGTAAGTTTAGTTCAGGAGTCCCAAAAAAATTGGTAGAAAAACAAGTGGACGTTATTTTGTAGTATTATTTTATTATATGCTCCTAATTGTCAAACTATTGTCTAGAATACCTTTCTATTTAGAATGGGAGAAAACTATGCTCTTTCAAAGTTACAAAGAATATATTTGTCATGTATGGTTCCATAGTTACATCTGTGAGGCGGAAAAGACATATTTCCATCCGGTTCAGCCTATTGTCCTATAATGTGGATCCAGAGGATGACAAAACCCTATGAGGTAAAAAATAACAAACAATTGTCCTCATTTTAGGGAAAAAATCCTTCCTGACTCCAATCTGCAATCAGAATAAATCCCTGGATCAACAACCATTCTCCAGAATCCTAGTCACTATGATTTGTTATATTATTACACACTAGAAATGCATCCAGACCCTTTTCGAATTCTGTTAATGAAGTCATCATGACAAGTTCCTCTGGCACAGAGTTTTACAGGCTCACTGCTGTTATAGCAAAGAATCTCTTTTTTTTGGCGCAGTTTTTGAGGTCGGTTTTCAGATTCGGCCAACCCATTGACCTTGAATAGCACATTTTCTGTCGAAAATTCGGCTGAAGAATGTACATATTCCAAGTTTTTTGACAGGGTTTTCAGATTTTAAATCTGACCACAGAAAATCTGAGCTGTATAGAATACAGCTCAGATTTTATATTGAGGTGTATGGAGATGGGTTGACAGTTGGATTTTGATGGTTTTCAAATCCAAAAACTGTGTCAAAATGAATCTGAAAACCCATGGTGTGTAGACGGAAACTAAAACTGTAGACAGAGCCTGAGACTGTGACAAAGTTGCATCAGAACTGCCAACCTTCAGCTGTTATAAGCAAGACCTCTACCTCCTTAAGACCTGTATCTCCTTGCAAGAAACGCCAAGCTTCCTGAACTTGTATATGTGTTCTCTGTAACCCATAAGTATAAGTGCTTTTTGTAAGTCAAGTGTTCATGAGTTCATTGCCTCCACTGAGGCAATAACCACCAGACCCTTTATCTGAACATCTGAAACCCATTAGGCTTACCACCTCATACACTTGGTTTTGATAGCATTATTTTATTTTGTTCCAATTTTGAGTGGGTTTAGTTGTTTGTATTTTAAAATGGATATGGAAAAAACAGCTATCAATGCAAGGATTTGTTTTGCTGGTCTTGTGAATGTCACCCTTGCAGCCTTGGATTGGTTGCAGTAGTCCGGTGATATTGCCCTATATCACCGTTCTGAGCCTTCACTTCTGAAGTTGACTTTGGACAGACTTACACGACCACTGCAGCCAATAAGAGGCTGTAGCTGTAATGTACCAGTGGTGAGTATTATTTTTATCTTACATTCTCCGCACCATATCAGATTTTGAAAAATGGAGCTGGATTACTTAATATATGGCAGTAAACAAAACAGGCTCCCATTTATTGGCAACTGATGTGATAGCAGGCCATCTATGCCCATCAGCTAGAGTGCTTTTAGGCTTTCTTCATCTACAATTGCTGGGTTGGTCAATAAATTCCAATCAGCCAATTGCAACAAGATGCGTCTATAGCCCATTGCTGTGGTAGGGTAACTATTGGTGCCATTTAGGACCAATCACTGTTTAAGTCTCTGCACACCAACATGGTGCCTCTAACTAATGAGGAACGTTACCCCCTTAGAGCTACTACTAAAGTTTCTCACCTAGCCAATCAGTATTCTACTCTGCACTTAGAAGTAAAAAACACTCCAAAACAGCTGTACACAGTTGAATATCTGGTTTTGGCTCTAATCCCATTTAAATTGCAGGTCTTAAAGAATGCTACATCCAAAAGGTGGTGCCACAAGAGCTTATTTCCAATTAGATTTTCAGAGTATATTATCATCTGATGTGTGTCCATCATCAGCATCTGCAGCAAACCTCCTGATTACTCTTTCCTTTTTCTAAAACACAATCTCCCTGTGATCAGTTAAAGGGAATGTGTCATCAAAAAGTAATTATTGTTTAACTCACGTTTTTATGTTAAACACATTTTTTAAAGAATTTTTGGTTACTTTTTAAATTTTTCATATCACTGTCAATATTTTTTAATAATTCTTAAGTCTTGCAGTTTTCACTTTGGCCACTAGGCCTTGTTTGCACTGCTTTAACAGCAGTCAGAGAGATACTTAACAGCAGCTTCATGCACTTAGGAACCATAAGACTGTTTCTGTCCCATGCTGTGTGACACAGGAAGAATTCACTCTGCAGGGAGGAGGGGGCTGAGAGCTGTGACTATCTCCTCTTGTGACTGGTGGATTCTCTGTTATCTATTCACACTGGTGTCTCCTTTCAGTTTGACCATGCTTGTGTTAATAATGAGCACACTGCTGAAAATCTTTATCTATAGGGCAGGAAGTGTCAGACTGTTATTAGGCTTAGTGGCCAAAGTGAAAATTTCAGGACTTAAGAATTATTAAAAAATATTGAAAGTAATATGGAAGATTAAAAATAAATATAACCAAAAATCCTTTAAAAATGTGTTTAACATAAAAACGTGAGTTAAACAATAAGTCATTTTTGATGACACATTCCCTTTAACAATGATTAGCATTTGAGATAAATTTTTGGTGCAGTCAACTATTTTTAGCATTTTAGTTTTCTTTCTCCCTCCTTGTAACCTGTATTAATACATATGAGTAGCATCTTTGACCATTTTTGGTACAGGTATTTCCCAGTTTTTACCACACTATGCTCTGTGTTTGTCCCTAGTATAATGTTGTACCGTGTTAGCCATAGAAAGTAGTAGAAGAGTGAAGAAATCAGGCGATACCTTTTAGAGGCTAACTGAGTATATTTGATGGTGAGCTTTCGAGAGAACTAGCTCCCTTCTTCAGACATGGTGTTATACAAGAACTGAAAATTTACAGACATTTTATACACAAAAGACATGGACCTTCAAAGGATCCTAGAATTCTTAAAAATAACAAAATGCAATATAAGCAGAGAAGTCATTTACAACAGGTCAAGAAATCAACAATCTGGAAACTTGTGAGGCATGACAGAGGGGTCAGTAATTCTGCATCTTATCTCGTAGCCATCAGCTGTAATTTGTGGCCGTCACAGTTCACACATAGTTTGACATAAAGCTGGCATGAATATTTAGCCCATTTTGCAGAGTCTGAAATGTTTGCATTAATTTAAATTCCCACTCCTTTCTCTCCCTCTGTGTCTTAAAGTGTCCCATTAAAACCATAATTTTCAAATCTTCAATAGAATGGTCATCTCTGGAGAAGTGTTGTGCCACTGGAAGATCAGTTCTGCTGTTATTAATAGTGAATCTGTGGAAGTTCATGCGCTGGCTGAGTCTCTTCCCTGTTTCCCCCACATAGAGGCCTGTGATGGGACATTGCATACACATAATCAGATACACCACATTGCTAGACCTGCAGGAAAATTTCCCCCTAATATTGTGCACCTGCTGGGACTGTGGGACAGGTACACTGTCAGCGGTGTGGATGTGCCTGCAGGTCTTGCACCTGTTCTGCAGGCAGGGTGAGGTGCCATTTTCAGTTGGGGCCTTCAGGGCACTCCGGACAATAATACGCCCATCACAGGCCTCTATGTGGGGGAAACAGGGCAGAGACTCAGCCAGCGCATGAACTCCCACAGATTCACTATTAATAACAGCAGAACTGATCTTCCAGTGGCACAACACTTCTCCAGAGATGACCATTCTATTGAAGATTTGAAGATTATGGTTTTAATGGGACACTTTAAGACGCAGAGGGAGAGAAAGGAATGGGAATTTAAATGAATGCAAAAATTTCAGACTCTGCAAAATGGGCTAAATATTCATGCCAGCTTTATGTCAAACTATGTGTGAACTGTGAGAGCCACAATTACAGCTGATGGCTACGAGATAAGACGCAGAATTACTGACCCCACAGTCACGCCTCACAAGTTTTCAGATAGTTGATTTCTTGACCTGTTGTAAATGACTTCTCTGCTTATATTGCATTTTATTATTTTTAAGAATTCTAAGATCCTTTGAAGGTCCATGACTTCTGTGTATAAAAAGTCTGTAAATTTTCAGTTCTTGTATAACACCATGTCTGAAAAAGGGAGCTAGTTCTCTCGAAAGCTCACCATCAAATATACTCAGTTAGCCTCTAAAAGGTATCACCTTGATTTCTTCACTCTTTCTACTGTGTTTTGCCCGTCAGTGCAGATTGGTAATGCACAGCACTGATGGCTCCCTGTGCCATATTTTTTCTGCACGACTTTTATTCTTGAGGTTATGTTTACACATTGCATAACTGCATGCATTATTTGGAACACAGGTGAAATGTGAGTTAATTGAAAAAGAATGCAAATTTTTTGAAAAACACGCAATTTAAATTGCTTGTGTTTTTTTCATGCAGAATGCCCTCTTAAGGGGAACGTGTCAGCAAAAAATGAGTCATTGTTTAAGTCCCGTTTTTATGTTAAACACATTATTATTATTTTTCATATCACTTTCAATATTTCATAATAATTGTTAAGTCTTGCAGTTTTCACTTTGGCCACCAGGCCTTGTTTGCACTGCTTCAACAGCTGTGCTGCTTATAGGCATGTGATAAATGTTTTAATTTGGCTCTCAATATGGTTTACATGTATTAGTTAAATAATTAATGCCTTTGGTGCCACATTGTGGCCTTTTTTTTGTAAGGTTTCAAAAATGTTTATTGTTTACTGTTCAAGAGGAAGTTCTTTGCATTATGGGTAGATGAAAACTCATTTTTCCCCTCATGTTGCACAGAGAGGACATCAGCCATCTCATCTTGCTCTTGTTGAAGCATAGTTGGTAAGCTGTTCGGTTGTGGAAAGGGTCTACTATATCTAGCTTCATAAGCACTGCTAGTACAGTTTAGAACTTGTTGTTTTTTTAGTTATGACGATTATACTGTGCTGTTTTCAGATTGACCTGGACATGTTATCCATCATGTAAAGTTTACTGTATTTGTACTTTGCACACTGTTTTTATGTTTGTTACAAACAGCCTATGTATATTCTAATGTACATTTTGTTTGTCCTTCAGTTTTACCCCAATCCTACGTACTGCTAATAAAGCTACAGACTTCAAACACGGTCGTGATTATTGACAAGTAGGAAGGCGTTTAGCTGCCTGTCGAGCTCCACATAGACCCCGGGGGTACGTGAAGTGGGGGCAGGACAGTAAAACAACTGCTAAAAACAAGAGGAGAAGATTCAGACTATACAGAGGTCAGCCATGTGATGCAAGCAAGCAACACAGCGATCTCTAAACAGTCTCACCATGTCACAAAGCCACACATACTCTCTAAAGACAAGATCAAAAGCCAGCTCCTCCAAAGCATCATCTGTCGGCAGTGCAGCCCCCATCGTCTGCGCAAAGGCTGAAGCAGCAAAGCTTCAGGCTCGAGCTGCTTTCGCTGAACAAGAGATGCAACTGAAGTTACAACAAGCATCCCTGCAAGCAGAGAAAGCACCACAAGAGGCCTCATTAGAGCTGGAAAGGACACGCCTACAGGTAACACTGGAGAAGCTCACTATTGAGAAAGAGACAGCAGCCGCTATAGCTGAAGCAGAAATCTTAGAAGCAGCTGCATCTCTGGTAGTGATCACAGGTGGGCACAGCAATATTTGGCTTGGCCTAGAGCAAAGCCCTCAAGATCCACTCAGGGGCCCTCAGAGTACGTCCATCAACACTCCATTAGCAGCTCTCAGCCTGCTCAAGAAACCAAAGATATCATCGCTGAGCCAACCCAAAGACATCCTATGCTGCAGCAGAGAACTGATTTCAGACCACAGTTCTACAAGCAAGAGGATGCAAAGCAGCATGACACAGCTCAAGTGGACTTCACCACTCAACAAAGAATCCAGTTTTCATTCCAGCATAGAGGAAGTCTCTTCACCCCTAAAGGGTATGATTCTGACAGGACTGATGCAAAGATTTCTAACAGGTATGATCATACACCTCACTCACACCAGAACAATTCTCCAGCGACCCATTTCAGTGAAAATCAAGCCACAACGACCTTTGCTAAGTTCTTTGCTCAACGTGAGCTGGTCAAACAAAGGACTTGTAAGTTCAGCGATCGTCGGAAAACTATAAAGCTTTGCGATCCCCTTTTCAAATACGATCAGAGACTTGGAATCGATCAGAGACTTGGAGGGTGTCATGTAGGGAAGAGTTAGATCCCCCTAGTAAAGTGGCTCGGAAATGATCTGCTGAGCAAAGCTAAGAGTATAAGAGACATTAACATAAATTACCCAGAAACAGGTCTTAAAATGATCTGGGAGAGACTAGATGAGGGGTTATGGTTCAGCAAGGCTATAAGAAAGCTCATTGTTCAAAAGAATTGATGACTTCTCTAGAATAGCTAGTAAGGGATACCAGAAACTTAGGGAACTAAGTGACTTGCTAATGGAACTAGAGGTTGCCGAAGCAGATGGCGATCTACCAGGACTTGCATTTCTTGACACTGCCAGAGGTGTCAACCCTATAGTACAAAAGCATCCTTACAACCTTCAAGATGAGTGAGTCACACATGGGTCCAGATTAGAGATGGGCGAATTTCCCGAAATTCGATTAGTTCACTTCGCTGGATTTCTCGGCAAAAAATAACTTCGTTCCGAATTACTTCGGGACGAATCACGTTAAAAAAACAGCTATTTCCAGGGCTGCTAGAGGGCCCGCAGGTGCTGTAGAACGTTGTGCCATGTTAAATATGCAGAGGAGCTTGGTTGGTCTTCACTACAATGTTGTGTTTTAGTATGACACGCAGATGACTGCCCCCGCTTTTAGAATGCTTCAAAAAATTTCCCCTGGGCACTTAAGAGGGCAAAACGAAAAAAAAACTAAAGGGGAAATGACCTGATAAAGTCATGGCAGCGCAGCTGGAAAAAAAAAAAGCTTAGGGCTCAGGGGGCAACATCAGTGACAGAGTGTGGAGGTGCGGCGGGAGCCACAGGCCCTAGGGCAGACAGTGGCACAAAGATATTCTGGGGGTGCAAAAACGGAGTGGCCAAAGGGGAAACAATGACACATGTGTAGGCACGGCATCAGCCACGGGAAAGCAGCATGGGTCAGCAGGGGGCCCCAATGACATTTGGGGGTTTGGAAAAAAAAAAGGAGTACCCACAAAAGTGGGACAAATAAACACAGTTTTTGGAGGTCAGGGGAAAGCGGGCCACAGCAGCCCCGGGAGGTCAAAACAGGGCCCAATGACGAGGGGTGGAGGTAAACGGCAGAAACCCACAGCAGCGCATGGGGTTTCAGACGGGGCAAAATGACAAGTGTGTGGGGTCACGGAAAGCAGCCAAAAGCAGCAGCATAGGTCAGACTGGCACCATGCCCTTTCTGGAGTCCCCCAAAAAACAGAAGAAAGGCCACGGTGGAACAAGACACAGTGTGGGGGTAAATGGAAAAGCACCCACGCAGCGCATGAGGTAAAGACAATGGCACAATAAACAGGGGTGTGGAGGGGGGTGGCAATACCATTCCCCTGGTAAAGAGGTTGGTGGCAGAGGGAGAAACGGGCCAGCAGATGTTGGAATCGGGGGCGGGTGGCCCGGCATCAGAATAGGGGCGAGGCGGGTTAGTTTGAACCCAGACTCATTTCTCACAGTTTGGGTGAGGCGTCATGGCTGATGTAGTCTGACGCCTAAGGCATTGGTGTGTGGAAATCGTGGCTGATCCACGCCTGATTCATCTTGACAAAGGTCAGTCGTTCCACATTTCTAGTGGACAAGTGGGTTCTGCTTGGGGTAACGATGGCCCCCGCCACACTGTACACTCGCTCTGATGCCACACTACTGGCCAGGCAGGACAGCTTCTCCACTGCTAACTCGGCAAGTTGCGGCCACACATCCAGTTTGGCTGCCCAGAAAGTCCAGCGGATCTTCTAACTGGGGGGGCAGAGTGCTTTCCAAGTAGGCCACCACCTGTTGGTTCAGGGTCTGCTCCAGTTCCTGCTGCTGCTGCTGGCGACTGCCCTCCTCACTAGGCGGGTGACGGAAGCTGCTCATCAGTGACTCCAGACTTAGGTTGCTGCTGATGGAGCAGTACCCGCTCTGACCACCCACCTTCCCCCAGCAGCCGCGGGAAGTAGTACGTGAGTGCTGAAGAACCCCCCGGTCAGACCTGTCAAGGAGGGATGAGCCGCACATAGACAGCGGCCAACTGATTACGGAGGATTCCTATAGTATTTGGGGTTTGTCTTCCCTCTCAATAGCTGGGAAAAAGGTCCCATTTTGGGACCGGTAAGCGAGGGTCCAATAGGGTGGAGAGCCAAAGTCATCCCTCTGCCGGATGCTGACTATTCGGCTGTCACTAGCCAGGCAAATCAGCATGCTGCGGGCCATCTGCACAAGTGACTCCGAGGGGGTCCCTGCCTCCATCTCCACTGTATAACGCCACGGTGCTTGCGGGTCATCTGCCTCGTCTTCCTCATCTCCATCTACCTCCTCCAGCTGCTCCTGCTCCTCCTCTCTTGTCACCTGGGTAGAAAATCCACTCATTTCACCAGACAATGCTTCTGCTCCAATGTCCTCCTCCTCCACCAGTTCAGTCCCCACCGGACTCATTCGGCCGCGAGATGTAGTCGCCACATCTCCAGTCTCCTGCCCAGACAGATTTTTCAGCATCTGTTCCAGGACATGAAGCAGTGGAATGACGTTATTCATCCCGTAGTCCTGGCGACTGACAAATAACGTGGCCTCCTCGAATGGCCTCAACAAACGGCAGGTGTCATGCATGAGCTGCCACTGCTGACATCAAAGTTTACACAGGGAGTACTCCTGTCCGCCTGGATCATCAAAAAATCGTTAATGGCCTTTCTCTGTTCATACAGTCGGTCCAACATGTGCAGGCTGGAATTCCAACGGGTGGAAACATCGCATATCAGAGTGTGTTGGGGGAGGCCGTTCTGCCGCTGCAACTCGAGGAGGGTGTTCCTGGCTTTGTAGGAATGGATGAAGTGCATGCACAGTTTCCTGGCCATTTTTAGAATCTTCTGAAGATCGGTGGAAGACTTCAGGAACCTTTTCACAACCAGATTGAACACATGCGCCATGCAGGGCGCATGGACCATCCCTCCTCGGTGCAGCGCAGACACCATGTTCCTTCCATTGTCCATCACCATGGTTCCGATTTGCAGTTGGCGCGGAGAAAGCCACACATCGATTTCTTGCTGCATGACGCGGAGCAGTTCCTCCCCTGTGTGACTTCGTTCGCCGAGGCAAGCCAGGTGTAGAACTGTGTGACACCGCTGTGCCCTACACATGTGGTATGATGGAGCAGTACTTGTGGAGACTGAGATGGTGGTGGTGGTGGAGGAGGAGGAGGCGGACATTGGTGCAGGAGCCGCAGTTTGACAACGTGGAGGAGAAAGAGGCGTCTCCTGTCCAAGTTGTTGGTGTGCCTGGGCCGGAAGCACATTCACCCAGTGGGCCGTAAAGGACATGTACTGGCCCTTACCGTAGTTACAGCTCCAGACGTCCGCGCTGCCGTGCACCTTGGAACAAACCGATAAGCTCAAGGACTGGCCCACCTTCTGTTCTACATATTTATGAAGTGCTGGTACTGCCTTTTTGGAAAATAAATTACGGCTTGGAACTCTCCATCTCGGCTCGGCACAAGCCATTAGTTCTCTGAATGGTGCAGAGTCCACCATTTGGAAAGGGAGGGACTGCAGCACCAACAACTTGGAAAGGAGTACGGTCAGCTTCTGCACCTTAGGATGGTTGGACGCATACTGTTATCTCTTTGCAATCGCCTCGCTGATCGACTGCTGGCGCCATGAGTAGTGAGGAGCAGGAGCATCTGGACTGGGATATGATGTCAAAGAGAAACAGCTCCCTTCTGCAGAGGTGGTGGAGCCTTGACTGGCTGCAATGGCATGCGTGCCACTGGGCGCTGCTGCTGCTGTTGCTGCAGCGCGGACCACCACATCTGAGCCACGTTTCTCCCAGGCCACCAGATGGTGACGCTGCATGTGTTGACGCAGGGCCGTGGTGCCAACGTTAGCTCACTGGCCATGCTTGACTTTCTGCTTACAGATTCTACATATAATATCAACAAGAAATACAAATAACCCAAGAGAGAATATGTTTATAGTCAAAGAATAAGATAATTCACTGGAGCAGACCATAAAACTTAACTTTTACTTAGTTAATTAAAAGGAGTAAGAAAAAACTCCAGAATAAATTAAACACCCCAAAAACTGTCCCTATGTAGAAATCTACAGGGAAAAGTACCCTAGCCAAAAGTGTGGATAGTCGCCCCGATAAGGAGCACCCACCAGGAACCAAAAGGGATAATCCCTATTCAACCCCTATACACAAGACAAAAATATCCTGTGCAAAAAGTCAAAATTAAAGCAAAAGGCCCCTTATACCCAACCCATACTATATACAAAAAACACAAAGGCTCTAGTCTCGATAATTATCCCTGCTATATACAGAAGCAACAAGGCTCTAGTCACAATATTTATGCCCAACGCGTTTCATACCCGATGTATAGGGTCTCATCAGGGGAAAAAAGGGGAAAGACAAAAGCCTCCAAGCAAGTTCAAAATACTTTAATATAATCCAAAACAAAGGTTATATACTATAACAAATTATTGGTTACATAGGCGGTAGCATATAGTGAGTACAACGCTGTTTATGCAAGTGCATTTTACTCATCAGTTACGGTCAAAAAGACCCATAGGAGTCCCCAAATGCAAAAACAGCTCTGCTAGCAAACATTGTCATTTATTTTACAGTTTATGCTGACAATAGTTCTGGTATCATGATAGAACAAATAAATTTACCACATTCAACCCAGCCGTTGAATACTGTCTCAAGCAGAGTCTGAAATAAAACCAGCCATAAGAGACAATCACTATCTCTATACCCCCATAATTATAGGAGATACAACAAAACAATGCATTATACTCACATAGTTTCATTTGTTGGGCATTTACAGAGCTCTAGTTCATAGAGTAACTTTTGACTGAGAGCGAGTGCCGTTCTCAGCGCGCGTCTCTAGTCTATCTGAGCGCGCCTTCTCGTTCGGCGTCGTGACGTCATCCGGCGCATTGCATTCTTATATCTTAACCAGCCTATGGGCCAGACCGATCGGAAACAAAAAATCCTGACATCAGAAGCAAAGGGAAAACAGACCATTCCTTGGAAACCGCTTTAAATCAGAAGACGGTAACCAAAGTCTGGCCAGTCTGGTTCCCCAAGAAAAGCCGCCGCGTCAGTTACATAGAGGTTAAATCAAGCGGGAGTTACAGCTCAAATTGGTTATAATAATCAGGATAGGTATTGACAATTTTGGAAAAACGGAGGTTTAATTATTAAACGTGTCAAGATGTTAAACTGATACACATAAAAGGTGGCAATTTTTAGCTAAAAGGAGAGAGAGGAGGCAGGGCTTCCATTTCCAGTACACAGTGTGACAAAAACAGGTAATCAAGAAATTAGGTAATCGAAAAAATAAGGAAAAACAAGTAACTCAAAAGGAGCTGTATATTGTTAATTTGCTCACTGAGTTACATGAAAGTAAGCCATATGCAAGATGTTACAATTTTTTATGGAATTGCCAATCTCTATAATGATAAACAAAAGAGGACAGACATTTTTACCCTAAAATGAGGAAAGATAATTTTGGTCCCAGATATATAAAAAGGGGACATTATTGTCCAAAACAGGGCACTAATGAAGCAGTTAAATTAAGCTGCTCATTTAGACCGTGTGGGGATACAGTATCCAATCTGAAGTTTCCACTTTGTCTCAGTTTGTAACATTCTTCTATCCACATTTCCCACACGTATTGATACCCTAAAATGTTCAAGGGCCTCAAATTGGAGAGCCCATGTTGTTTCCCCCATGTACCGAATTGAAGTGTCTCCCCAGTGGGTTATCCCCTTATTTCTGATGTCCCCTATGTGTTCAAGAATGCGCTGTCTCCATGGTCTTTTGTCTTTCTATATATTCCAAATTGCAGGAACATGTAGCTTTGTAATGACCCTTGGATGTACTACAATTTAAAAATAAATCCCTGATGTCATATTTCCGACCTGTCCGATGGCTAAACACAGTTTTAGTTTGTCTAACCCAACCACAGGCCTTACAGTGTCCACATTTAAAACAACCCAAAGGTTGCCTTCCAAGCCATGAGTCACTCACTGGTTGTGGACTCAGATGGCTATGTACAAGCCTGTCACCAAGGCTCCTTCCCCGTCTGTACGTAACCTGGGGATATTCCGGTAGAACATCAATTAGATCATTGTCCATTCTAAGGATGTCCCAGTATCTTCTAAGAACATCCCTAACGAAGGGATTTGCTCTGTCAAAAAGTGGCAAATCAGTTTTAAATTGGGGATCTTCTGTTTCCCTCACCCTCAGGGCCAAGAGGGCAGAGCGATCTTGAGCCAAGGCAAATGTATATGCCTGCTTAAGGACCTTCCTAGGGTATCCCCTATCTCTATATCTTGCCGCAAGAGCCTTCGCTGTCGTGTCAAACTCAGCCAGATTGGAGCAATTCCTTCTGAGCCTCAAATATTGGCCCTTCGGGATACCCCTACGCAGGGGCAAAGGGTGACAACTCCTCCAGCTCAGTAGATTATTTGTTGCTGTTGGCTTACGATAGACCGTGGTGGCCAGTTCACCCGATTCTCCTCTCATGATTTCAACGTCAAGAAAGGGTAAAGATTGTCCACCACATTCAAATGTAAATCTTAAACCTATGTCGTTGTGGTTCAGAGCCGACACCATACTTTCAAAAGATACCTCCGGGCCCGTCCACAGCACACATATATCGTCTATGTAACGGACCCAGAGGGTAGCCACAGGTCCACAGATGATACCCCCATCTCCAAAAACGACCGTTGCCTCCCATGGTCCCATTTTCAGTCACATAACAAATTCATTCTTAGGCAGCTGCAATCTGTACTTACCAGGAACTACTTTCTTTTTGGTGGCCGTGTCTTCCACCAGCTCAGGGGCACTGCCATGGGCAGTTCTTGCGCGCCAACTTACGCAAATCTGCTCCTGGGCTGGTGGGAGGCAACGGTCGTTTTTGGGAGATGGGGGTATCATCTGTGGACCTGAGGCTACCCTCTGGGTCCGTTACATAGACGATATATTCGTGCTGTGGACGGGCCCGGAGGGATCTTTTGAAAGTATGGTGTCGGCTCTGAACCACAACGACATAGGTTTAAGATTTACCTTTGAACGTGGTGGACAATCTTTACCCTTTCTTGACGTTGAAATCATGAGAGGAGAATCGGGTGAACTGGCCACCACGGTCTATCGTAAGCCAACAGCAACAAATAATCTGCTGAGCTGGAGGAGTTGTCACCCTTTGCCCCTGCGTAGGGGTATCCCGAAGGGCCAATATTTGAGGCTCAGAAGGAATTGCTCCAATCTGGCTGAGTTTTACACGAAAGCGAAGGATCTTGAGGCAAGATTTAGAGATAGGGGATACCCTAGGAAGGTCCTTAAGCAGGCATATAAGTTTGCCTTGGCTCAGGATCGCTCTGCCCTCTTGGCCCCTAGGGTGAGGGAAACAGAAGATCCCCAATTTAGACTGATTGCCACTTTTGACAGAGCAAATCCCTTCGTTAGGGATGTTCTTAGAAGATACTGGGACATCCTTAGAATGGACAATGATCTAATTGATGTTCTACCGGAATATCCCCAGGTTACGTACAGACGGGGAAGGAGCCTTGGTGACAGGCTTGTACATAGCCATTTGAGTCCACAACCAGTGAGTGACTCATGGCTTGGAAGGCAACCTTTGGGTTGTTTCAAATGTGGACACTGTAAGGCCTGTGGATGGGTTAGACAGACTAAGACTGTGTTTAGCCATCGGACAGGTCGGGAATATGACATCAGGGAGTTTATTAATTGTAGTACATCCCATGTCATTTACAAAGCTACATGTTCCTGCAATTTGGAATATATAGGAAAGACAATAAGACCATGGAGACAGCGCATTCTTGAACACATAGGGGACATCAGAAATAAGCGGGATACTCCACTGGGGAGACACTTCAATTCAGTACATGGGGGAAACAACATGTCTCTCCAATTTGAGGCCCTTGAACATTTTAGGGTATCAATACGTGGGGGAAATGTGGATAGAAGAATGTTACAAACTGAGACAAAGTGGATCTTCAGATTGGATACTGTATCCCCACACGGTTTAAATGAGCAGCTTAATTTTAACTGCTTCATTTAGTGCCCTGTTTTGGACAACAATGTCCCCTTTTCATATATCTGTACCAACATTATGTTTCCTCTATGTAGGCATAATGTCTGTCTCTTTTGTGTATCATTATAGAGATGTAATAATTCCATAAAGTACTGTAACATCTTGCTATATGGCTTACATTCATGTAACTCAAATGAGCAAATTAACAATATACAGCTCCTTTTGAGTGACTTGTTTTTCCTATTTTTTTGATTACCTATTTCTTGATTACTTGTTTTTGTCACACTCTGTGCACTGGAAATGGAAGCCTTGCTTCCTCTCTCTCCTCCTAGTCAAAAATTGCCACCTTTTATATGTATCAGTTTAACATCTTGACACATTTAATAATTAAACCTCCGTTTTTCCAATTGTCAATACCTATCTTGATATTATAATCAATTTGAGCCGTAACTCCCGCTTGATTTAACCTCTATGTAACTGACGCGGCGCTTTCTTGGTGACCAGACTGGCCAGACTTAGGTTACCGTCTTCTGATTTAAAGCGGTTTCCAAGGAATGATCTGCCTTCCCTTTGCTTCTGATGTCAGGGATTTTGTCCGATCGGTCTGGCTATAGGCTGGTTAAGATATAAGAATGCGCATGCGCCGGATGACGTCAGACGCCGAACAGAAGGCGCGCTCAGATAGACTAGAGACGCACGCTGAGAAGCGGCACTCCGCTCTCAGTCACAGTTAGCTCTATGAACTGGAGCTCTGTAAGTGCCGAACGAATGAAACTATGTGAGTATAATGCATTGTTTGTTGTATCTCCTTTAATTATGGGAATAAAGAGATAGTGATTGTCTCTTATGGCTGGTTTTATTTCAGACTCTGCTTGAGGCAGTATTCAACGGCTGGGTTGAATGTGGTAATTCATTTGTTCTATCATGATACCAGAACTATTGTCAGCTTAAACTGTAAGTAAATGACAATGTTTGCTAGCAGAGCTGTTTTGCATGGAGACTCATATGGGTCTTTTTGACCGTAACTGACGAGTAAAATGCACTTGCATAAACAGCGTTGTACTCACTATATGCTACCGCCTATGTAACCAATAAGTTGTATATAGTATATAACCTTTGTTTTGGACTATATTAAAGTATTTGAACTTACGTGGAGACTTATGTCTTCCCTCTTTGCCCCTGATGAGACCCTATACATCGGGGTATGAAACGCGTTGGGCATAAATATTGTGACTAGAGCCTTGTTGCTTTCTGTATATAGCAGGCATAATTATCGAGACTAGAGCCTTTGCTTCTTGTATATAGTATGGTGTTGGGTATAAGGGGCCTTTTGCTTTAATTTTGTGACATTTTGCACAGGATATTTTGTCTTGTGTATAGGGCTTGAATAGGGATTATCCCTTTAGGTTCCTGGTGGGTGCGTCCTTATCAGGGCGACTATCCCACACTTTTGGCTAGGTAGCTTTTCCCTGTAGATTTCTACATAGGGACAGTTTGGGATGTTTAATTTTATTCTGGAGTTTTTTCTTACTCCTTTAGATTCTACATATACCCATATTCGGCTCCTCCGGTGTCTTAGCAAAGAACTGCCACACTGCCGAGTATCGGATTTTACCGCCAACGCTCCGCACTGAGTGACTACTCCCGCCGCTGCCTTGCTGAGGCCATGTGCCGCTACTTTTTGGACCTGCGAAGCGGGTTTTTTACCCGTGGCCCCGCTTGGTTCCCAACCTCACACTGCTGCTATCCTGCTGACTCACGGCCAACACACCCACTGCTGGCTGCGCCGCTGCCTGACGCGCAAGCTGACGCCCTGTTCCCTGACGATGATGAAGCCCTTGCCTCACCCGGGCTCCCAAGTGCGGTCGGCTACATCATCATCTATTTGTGTTTCATCGTCACTACTGTCCTCATCACAGGTCTTGGTATGCAGAGGCTGACCCCTCACAACATGACCTCCCATTCCCCAACTCTCAACATCTATACTTGCCCCATACTGCAAGAAGCAGGGTATTGGCCCCATTTCTTCGCTGCCAATTTAGCTGCTGACTGCCCTCCTCAAATTGTTCATTCCTCGCTATTTTATTGGCGCTGAGCCCAGACCACATAGTTAGATCTCTGGCTGAGGGAACCGGATGGGACAGAGGCGGGTTGAGGACAGGTGAGGGCCCGTGACCCGCTCCCGGGCCATGCCAACTAAGGTTGTGTCTGACGTTCCACTGACTCTTGGCTGGGGTTGTCAGATGTCATTTTTGGGAGGAAGTGGATGACCTTAGTCAATCCAATCAAGAACCTTGGGTTGCTGAACAACACACGGCCGCTAGATGACAGCGGCGTGTTCTGGCCTCACCTAGTGACCCCTGCTGCGACGTCCCCTTGCTGTGCTGCGACCTGGGCTGTTCCAGGGAAAGTTTGTGCACTCTGCACATCGCATTTTGCAAAAAGCCTGCCACCTCTCTGTCTGGACCCTACTGTTTTGTTCTAAAATGTACAGACACTGTTTTGATGAAAATATCTGTATATGATAAATATACACCCTGTATTTGACTCCAAATATACCCAGTAACAAGCTTGGGTTAACCTTGGATATAAATTGCGCTCCCAAATGGCCAGGAAAAATTGGGCTTGTTATGTTTCGTTTAAAAACTCTGTGTATTTTATGAATGTAAAAGGCTGAATTTAAACCTTCGGATATGAATTATGCTACAGGGAAATTTTTTTCTGTGGCGGTGAAAAAGAAAGTTTCTTTTACGAGTGCAACTGCAGAAAATACTTAGTTAACCCTTGGTTTTAAATTGCGCTAAAGAATTGACCACCCCCAAAACTACTAGCTTGTAGCGTGTTAAAGGGCCGGTTTTTTACGAATACACAACAAGGGGAATAAAATTTTAATTAACCTTTTTTTTGTAAATTTGGGCCTACGGGAAAAAATGTAAAAATTTTTTGGGCCTTTAAAAAATGCCCGGTTTTTTGGATTTCACCACACTGAAAAAACAATTTTTAAATTTCCCCCCTTTGGGGTTTAAATTGCGCCAAAAATTAAAAGCCCCCAAAAACTACTAGCTTTGTAGCATTTTTTTCCAATCCGGGGTTTTTTACACCACAAAACAAGAGATAAAATTTTAATTCCCTTTTGTTTTTAAATTAGGCTACGGGGAAAAAATGTATATTTTTTGGGGGTTTAAAAATCAGTTTTTTGGACCAAACCCCAGCTTGAAAAAACAACGTTTAAATTTAACCCCGGGATTTTAAATTTGCCCAAAAGGGAATTGAGCCACCAAAACTCCCTAGCTTTTTTAACCCGTGTTACAATCCCTTTGTTTTTTTTTGCTACACAAAAAAGAGTAAAATTGTAATTAATTTTTGGGGGGGGGGTTGGGGGGGGGGTGAATTAGGCTACGGGGAAAAATTTTTATATTTTTGGTGGTAAAAAATGAGGGTTTCTTTGGGGCCCCCACAGCTAAAAAAACAATGTTTAAATTTAACCCCAGGTTTAAAAATTGCGCCAAAGAAAATTGAAACCCACAAATTTTACTCTACTTTTTTAGCGTGTTACAATCCCGGTTTTTTTTTTTACGCCCCCCCAACAAGGGGTTTAAAATTGAAATTTAAACCCTTTGTTTTGTGAATTAGGTCAGGAAAAATGTATATATTTTTGGGGGTAAAAAAAGGACAGTTTTTTGGAGTCCCCAAACAGTTTTAAAAAAAACGCAAAATTTAAACCCCCCGGGAAATGAAAATTGGGCGCCAAAAAAATTGAGCCCCCCACAAACATTTAGCTTTGTAAGCGTGTTACAAATGCCGTGTTTTTTTGCTACCAACAAGAGAAAAAATTGAAATTTAACCCTTTTCTTTTTGAAAAAGGCCTTACGGGAAAAAATGTAAAAATTTTGGGGGAAAAAAAATGACGGTTTCTTGGGGGTCACCACAGCTAAAAAAACAATCCCTTAATTAACCCCGGGAGGGTAAATTGCCCAAAGAATTGACCCCCCCCAAAAACCCTTACTAGCTTTGTAGCTGTTAAATGCCGTGTTTTTTAGGGCCACACAAAAAAGAGATAAAATTGAAATTTAACCCTTTGCTTGTGAATTAGGCTACGGGGAAAAATGTATATTTTTTTGGCGGGGGAAAATTAGCTTTTTTTGGAGTCCCACAGCTGAAAAACAAGGGCTTAATTAACCCCTGGATTTAAATTGCCCCAAAGAATTGACCCCCAAAACAAATATTTAGCTTTGTGGGCCATGTTACAATGGTTTTTTTACCCCCACACAAAAAGAGTTTTAAAATTTGGTTTTTTCCCTTTTTTGGGGGAAAAAAAGCCCCGGGAAAAAATTGTAAATTTTGGGGGCGGTGAAAAGACGGTTTTTTTGGGGTAAACCACGGGCTAACAACAACGCAAAATTTTAACCCCGGATGTAAATTGCCCCCAAAAAAATTGAGCCCCCCCCCTTAATTTCTTAGAAATGCAATCCCGGGGTTTTTTACACCACACAACAAAGTTTAAAATTTTTAAATTTAAACCTTTTTGTTTTTGAATTGGGCCCTACAAAAAAGGGTATAATTTTGGCGGGTGAAAATGACTTTTTCTTGGAGCCACCACAGCGAAAAAAACAACGCTTAAATTAACCCCGGGGAGGGGGGGGGGGGTTAAATTCCCCGCCAAAAGACTTGAGCCACCACAAACACAGCTTTGTAGCGTTTTACAAGCCTTTTGTTTTTTTTGCACAAAACAAGGATAAAATTGAAATTAACCTTTGTTTGGTTGAATTAGGCAAAAGGGAAAAAAAGGTATTATTTTGGGGGGAAAAATTAGGGTTTTTTTTTGGAAACACCACAGCTTAAAAACCCAATTTTTAAAAAAACCCCTGGAGGGTTAAATTTGGGCCCCAAAAAATTAGCCACCAAAAAAAACCTAGCTTTTAGCGTTTTAACAATGCGGTATTTTTTTTTAAAAGGGGCCCACAAAAAGAGAAAAATTTTGTAATTTAAAACTTTTCCCTTTGTAATTAGGCTACAAAAAAGGGAATATTTTTTGGGCCCGGTGAAAATTCGTTTTTTTTTGGAGTCACCAAAAGCTGAAAAACAACGCTTAATTAACCCCTGGATGTAAATTGGGGCCAAAGAATTGGCCACCAAAAAACTACTAGCTTTGTACCCGTTTTTTACAATGCCGTGTTTTTTTATGTACCCAACAAGAGATAAAAATTGAAATTTAACCCTTTGCTTGTGAATTAGGCTACGGGAAAAAATTGAAATATATTTTGGGGGGTTTGAAAATAAAGGGTTTATTTTGGAGTCCCCCACAGCTGAAAAACAACCCTTAAATTAAACCCCCATGAAAAAATTTGCCCCAAAAAGGAATTGGGGGCCACCCCCAAACAAACTACCCTTTGTAGGTTTTAAAAATCCTTTGTTTTTTTACCCACAAAACAAGAGTTTAAAATTTAATTAACCTTTGCTTGTAAATTTAAAGGGCTGGGGAAAAAAATTTGTATATTTTTTTGCGAGAAAAATTACGGTTTTTTGGAGCCCACCACGGGCTGAAAAAAAAACGCAAAAAATTTAAAACCCCTGGAGGGTAAATTGCCCCAAAAAAATTGAGCCAACCAAAACAACTAGCTTTGTAGCATGCCCCAATGCCTTTTTTTTTTCCCGGCCACACAACAAGAGATAAAATTGAAATTTTTAACCTTTGCTTGTTGAATTTAAGGGCTACGGGAAAAATGAAATTATCTTTGGTTTTTAAAAAATGACGGTTTTTTTGGGGCGTCACCCAGTTTGTAAAAAACAACGCTTAAATTAACCCCGGATGTAAATTCCCGGCCAAAGTTTTGAGCGGGGCCCCCAAAAAATTGAATTTGGAAATTTGAAAGGGAAAAAAGCTCTTTTTCCTTTTAAAATTTAAAATAAAAACAGGAACGGGTTTAAAACCCCCCTTGGATTTTAAATTGTGTTTTTTTAAGCAGAAAAAGGTTTTTAAAATGTTTTAAGGCAGTTTGCTTTTGGAACGCACACGGGAAAATTTCAATCCCCCAATCCCCAAAAAAAATCAAAATAAAAACCTTAAACCCCGGTTACCATCTCTGTAAACCAAAAATAACCCCCCAAAACCAAAACGCTTATAAAAATAAAGGTTCTTTCGGTAATTAAGTAATCGCCCCCAAGAAAACCTTCCCCTAGTCAGTACATGAGAGGGGGTTTTGGTTGGAGTTTCCCAGCCCCTGCCCCCGGATTTAAAATTAGTGCGGCAAGTCAAAAGAATTTCCCGCCGGCCCTTTTGATTGGCTTCTTTCTTTTGAAAAATTTCATGCGGGCCTAGGGCCCTTCTTCCCCCGGGATTTCCTTTCCCCCCTGAAACCCATGGGGCTCGAAGCCTTTTTTAAAAATTTAAAAACCCCTAAAACCCCCCTTTTTTCAACCCAAACCCAAACATTCCCCCGGACCCCAAATAGAACCAAAATTTTTCCCCTTAAAATTTCTAAACGAAGCCCCACTTCGTTAAAATCGTTTTCCCCCCTACTCTAGCCCAATATAAACAAGCTCAAAAATTTTCCTTTTCCCTTTCCATTTATTGTGTTTTTTGGCCCTTTTTTTACCCCAGCAAGCAAAAAAAAAAGGAATGAATAAAATCTTTAAAATTTTAAAATGTCATTTTGTCATCCTTTTGGTCTTAAGCATCATAGAAAAAACCAGTGACATTTTCACAAAATTTAATTTTCCTCTTCTACAAAATTACTCCCCTCAGGGTCTTAAAAAACTCCTTTAACCAGGGGGCCCACAAACAAGGACCCCCGGGGTTTAAGCAGTGCCCCCTTGCACGGGAAACCTCATCCCTACTGAAATTCAGACCCTTTCATTAAAAAGTCGATGGAAAAAAAAAATGCAAAACCTTCCCCAAAGGAAAAAAACCCCAAAAGCAACAAATTTTCTTGTCACAACCATTTTCCCAAAGGCTGAAAGGTCATTTTAAAATTACAAGGGTGACAGAACGGGAATCACAACACATTTTTAAACACCCCTTGGCCCCAGCCCCATGGACTTTCCCCACTTTGCAAAAAAGCACTGGGGAAACCCAAGGTAAAGGGAAAGAGAGAAAATGCTAGTAAAAAGGATACACCCAGTTACTTCAAAAAGTAAAAGGAGATCTCCCAAAAGGACTCACAGGTGGCGGGTTCCCTTGCTCCAAAATTTTGCCTGGTAAAGGGGGTCAACCCAACGGGCCACAAAGACAAAGCAATAAAGGGATTATGAAATTTTTAAGTTTGCCCAAAGTAACAAATTTCTCTGGGCCAGAAATGCTTTTTTTAAAATTTTTTTAAACATAAAGGGCCCCAGCTCTCCTACTCACTAAAGACTTGTGCAGGTATTTTGGGGGACAGCGGGGAGGAAAAGTACTGGCTCCCAAGGTAGAGTCTATTGTGGTTAAACCTGCTTGTCCTTACCTCCCATTTTTCCGAGTGCAAAAACCCACACAATGGGGGTGAAATCCCTAAAAACCAAAGGGTTGAAAGAATATCACCCCCATTTGGGGCTATAGCTCATCTTTTTAACCAGAACTTGAAAATCAAGCACAGATAACCCTTTACTCCTTGGGAAGAAATCTTGAATTTTCAAAAAAGCTAGAACCAAATTAAAGGGTTCCTCACAAGGGCTCCATATCCCCAAAGAAAACTTGATCTGGGAGGGGCCATTATGGGAGTTTTTTTTTTCTGGGGAAATGAAAACATACGACCTCTTTTTTAACAACATGCTTCTAACATTGTGAGAAAAGACGCCCTTTCTCTTTTTTCCAACTTTTGAAAAACTTTCCCCAAATTTAAAAACCCTACCACCAGCTTTAAACTAGCGCATTGGTTGCAAACTCGTTTAAAATGGGGGCCACATCAGCCTAAACCGGCCTTTACCTTAAAGGGGGTTTTTAAAAGGGCCGACTAATTTTAAAAAACTATTTGTGGGTAATAATTTGGCTAAAAACCCCCCCTGTAGATAAACAGTTTTATTTTTTCCCATGAAAGGTTTAATAGGTTTTTTGCCCCCTGTAGCCAAGATAGTAAAAATCCCTCTGCAGCCAGGTAATATGCCCCATATAGAAAGGGAGATGCCCCACATAACCCCCCGGTAGCCAGGGAGATGCCCAATAGTCCCCCAGTAGCCATGTAGATGCCCCATATAGTCCGCCAGAAGCCAGCCAGATGCCCCATAGTCCCCCAGTAGCCAGGCAGATGCCCCATAGTCCCCCAGTAGCCATGCAGATGCCCCATAGTCCCCAGTAGCCAGGCAGATGCCCCATAGTGTCCCCCAGTAGCCATGTAGATGTCCCATAGTCCCCCAGTAGCCATGTAGATGCCCCATAGTCCCCCAGTAGCCATGTAGATGCCCCATAGTCACCCAGTAGCCAGGCAGATGCCCCATAGTCCCCCAGTAGCCAGGCAGATGCCCCATAGTCCCCAGTAGCCAGGCAGATGCCCCAGTAGCCCCCTCAGTAGCCAGGCAGATGCCCCAGTAGCCCCCTCAGTAGCCAGGCAGATGCCCCAGTAGCCAGGCAGATGCCCCAGTAGCCCCCTCAGTAGCCAGGCAGATGCCCCATAGCCCCCTCAGTAGCCAGGCAGATGCCCCATAGCCCCCTCAGTAGCCAGGCAGATTCCCCAGTAGCCCCCTCAGTAGCCAGGCAGATGCCCCAGTAGCCCCCTCAGTAGCCAGGCAGATGCCCCATAGCCCCCTCAGTAGCCAGGGAGATGCCCCCTAATGATTATAAAATTAAAAAACAGCTACTTACCTCGTGTCCGTGCAGCGCGGTCCGGTCCGGTTCGGGAGCTGTGTATGGTGTAAGCAGCGTGACGTCACGCCGCTTACGCCCGCACGCAGCTCCCAGAGATCTCCTCGGCGGCAGAGGCTGCCGGCGAGGAGACCCAGAGTCACAGCGGGCGTGAGCAAAGCGGGGCGTCACGCCCCCTGCGACGCCCTATGTACAGCGCTCACCGAGCGTTCTACATACAAAGGGAGAAGGTGGGAGGGAAACGATCCCTCCTGCCTTCTCCCTGTACTAGCTGACTGACTCCGCACAACTGTGGTAAAACAGCCGTGCGGCGTCAGTGAGATCGCGGGCCGGAAAACACAAGGCCGCGGGCCGGGTGTGGCCCGCGGGCCTTGTGTTTGACACCTGTGATCTAGCGTGTCCTTTCATAGGCTCTTCATGTGACAATCATGCCTGTGACAGTGACCAAGACCATAATCCTGCAGACCAAGCAACTAGATCTACAGCTGCTGACTGCCTAAAAGATACAATCTGGTTTACAGATCCTGCACTTCTGTACAACTCAGAGCACAACACCACAAATCTTGACAAATTTGAACTGGTGGATGTAGACACAGCTGCTGAAATCCATCCTCAGGTGTCAGTGTTGTATACAAAAGTTACAAGCAGAAGCCTCAAGTCTCACAGATTAAGTAGATTCTGTACCTGGAAATCATTTATTCGAGCCATCACCTACTTAACCCACATGGCACGTTCTTTCAAAAATGCCTTGACTACGCATACCAATGTCTGTAAAGGATGGCACCACTGTAAAAATGTCTACACAGTAAGTGAACTTGATCGGTCCAAGAGTTTGATCATTCGGACTGTGCAACAAGAAGTCTATGCCAAAGAAATCGAGAGCATCATTAACCAGAGACCTATCCCTAAACACAGTGTTTTAAAGAAACTGGATCCGTTCATTGATGGAGATGGACTATTGAGAGTTGGAGGTCGCCTCAAGAAAGCCGAAATAGACTTTGCTGAAAAACATCCCTTGGTAATTCCAGGTCATCATCATATTGCTTCTTTGCTTGTACAACATTACCACAATGAAGTAAAACATCAGGGCCGGCTGTTTACAGAAGGGGCTTTACGAGCTGCTGGACTGTGGATAGTTGGAGCAAAGCGATGCGTGAGTAAGTTTATTTTCAAATGTGTTACCTGCCGAAAAATGCGAGGTATTTTCCAAACACGGAAGATGGCCATCCTTCCATCTGACCGGATTAGTACAGATCCTCCTTTTACTAACTTGGGTCTTGATATATTTGGTCCCTGGGCCATAGTTTCTCGATACACCAGAGGAGGTCAATCCAACAGCAAACGGTGGGCAGTTCTGTTCACTTGTATGTCCACCCGAGCTGTCCATATAGAGGTAATTGAATCTATGGATAGTTCAAGCTTCATAAACGCTCTTAGGCGCTTCATTGCCATCAGAGGGCCAGTGAAACACATTCGTTCTGACAGAGGCACTAACTTTGTTGGAGCAGCTAAAGAACTGCAAATTCCTACAAACCTGGATACACTCAGTGTCGAAAGATACCTAAGTGAGCAAGGTTGTACTTGGACTTTCAATCTACCGCACTCTTCTCATATGGGTGGAGCTTGGGAGAGAATGATAGGGATAGCACGAAAAATCCTGGACTCTATCCTATTGCAAGTTGGTACAGCAAGGCTCACTCATGAGTGCTTAACTACCTTCCTAGCAGAGGTTTCAGCCATTATTAATGCCAGACCTTTAATTCCAATTTCAAGTGATCCAGAAGATCCAGCGATCCTTACTCCTGCTATGCTGCTTACTCAGAAGACTGGCATTGTTAATGCTCCTGCAGGAGAATTCACATCTAAAGATCTTTACAAACGTCAATGGAGACAGGTACAAAGCCTCGCTAATACCTTTTGGGACAAGTGGAGGAAACAGTACATCTCCACACTACAACCAAGGAATAAGTGGCAAACCACCAAACCTAACCTCAAAATTGGTGATGTCGTTCTTATGAAAGACTGTCAATCACATAGAAACGAATGGCCTCTAGGACTTATCACCAAAGCACTCCCAAGCGAAGACGGAAGCATACGCAAAGTAGAGGTCAAGGTGCATAGGCAGAATGAGACTAAACTGTTCCTCAGACCAGTTACTGAACTCATATTACTGTTTTCTTCTGAGGACTCTGTTAGTGGCATCAATTGACGCCAGGCGGGGAGTGTGCTGCTTATAGGCATGTGATTAATGCTTGAATTTGTCTCTCAATATGGTTTACATGCATTAGTTAAATAATGAATGCCTTTGGTGCCACCTGGAGGCCTTTTTCTGTAAGGTTTCACAAATGTTTATTGTTTCCTGTTCAAGAGGAAGTTCTTTGCATTTTGGGTAGATGAAACTCATTTTCACCTCATGTCTGCACAGAGAGGACATCAGCCATCTCATCTCTGCTCTTGTTGAAGCATAGTTGGTAAGCTGTTCGGTTGTGGAAATGTCTAGCTATATCTAGCTTCATAAGCACTGCTAGTACAGTTTAGAACTTGTTGTGTTTAGTTATGACAGATTATACTGTGCTGTTATTCAGATTGACCTGGACATGTTATCCATCATGTAAAGTTTACTGTATTTGTACTTTGCACACTGTTTTTATGTTTGTTACAAACAGCCTATGTATATTCTAATGTACATTTTGTTTGTCCTTCAGTTTTACCCCAATCCTAGGTCCTGTTAATAAAGCTACAGACTTCAAGCACGGTCGTGATTATTGACAAGTAGGAAGGCGTTTAGCTGCCTGTCGAGCTCCACATAGACCCCGGGGGTACGTGAAGTGGGGGCAGTACAACAGCAGTCAGAGAGATGCTTTACAGTAGCTTCATGCATATAGGAGACTTAGGACTGACTCCCATTGATTTCTATAGGAGAGTTTTCTAGTCATGCTCTGTGACCTGGGAAGAAGTCACTGTGCAGGGAGGTGAAAGGGGGAACTGTACCTATCTCCTCTTGTGACTGGTGGATCCTGTGTTACAGTATCTATTCACACTGGTGTTTCCTTTCCAGTTTGACCCTCTTTGTGCTGATAATGTGCAGTGTCAGACTATTATTAGGCCCAGTGGCCAAAGTGAAAACTGCAGGACTTAAGAATTATTAAAAAAAAATATGGAAAGTGATATGGAAAATTAAAAAAATATATAACCAAAAATTCTTAAAAAAAATGTGTTCAACATAAAAACGTGAGTTAAACAATAAGTCATTTTTGATAACACATTCCCTTTAAGGTATTTGCATACGCCCTTTTTGCAATGCATTCATCTGTCTAGCGCATAAATTCAACATAAAATGACACGGAGTGGCACAGGCAGATTGTTGCCTCCTATACTTTATTATTATACAGCACATACACATCTGGAAGAATTGACTTGTTAATTATTTCCAAGTGCGGTGAAAATTACAAAAATAAAATATGCGTCATCTGAATGAAGGCATTTTAGGTATATTCCGGCATATATTGCAGCACAAAATATGTGACAAAATACATTATGTGAACATAACCTTATTATTTTTTATTATTTACACTCACACCCTGTGTGACGCCTGCAGCCAGTGAACACTTCAGTAATCAGCATTAGGGCAAATTTTTTGGTACAGGCTTTACTTGTTTTTAATAAATTTTTGCAGTTTTTTACCACACAATCTCCTTGTGTGCATACTGCGACTGCTGAGCCCTGATCAGTGACACATATCATTAATCAGCAGCTGTTATTATTTTTGGCACATGATTTTTTTTGTTTCCACTTTTTTTTTTACATCCACCCTGTGTGCATTATGCAACCACTTAGTATTTATCAGTGATTAGCATTTATCAGTGATTAGCATCTGTTCTTGTTTCTTGATGCAGGTCTTTTGTGCCTTCACAAACCATCTTCCTGTTAGGCTGCCTCTACACGGCAGAGTGTAAAATACTGGTCAGATTCTAATTAGAATCCGATTGGTATTTTACAGTTGGCTTTAATTTTTTGTCCCGCTTTTTGGTCTAGCTTTTTGTTGCGGATTTCGGGAGCCCTGTTCAATAGAACAGTTTTTCCGGCAGATTATAGAACATGTTCTAAGCTTTTTTCAAAACCATCGTATTTTGAAATCTGACCTCAGAAAATCCAAGCTGTGTAGACTACAGCTCCAATTTTCTATTGAGGTTTATGGGGATGATAAACCTGTCCTGTGTAGACATAGCCTTACCATCCTGCTAATCAGTGACATCCATCACTGTTCAGCATCTGTGCCCTTTATCGGAGCTGTTTATTTTTCTTTTTTCTGTTTCTTTTCCATGACACAATAATTTTTACATTATTGTGTTTAAAAATTAGATTCAAAGAAACTCCTGCAGTGCTGAAATAACCCAATAGAGCCCTCAAAATGCTTGCATTTTTATGGTAGATTTTTAGAATAGGGGACATTTCTCAGAGGTTTCCATTGTACTCAAACACAGTGATTGTGCAAAAACATCACGGTATCTGAAAGTCAATCCAGAAGTATCTGTCTTCCAAAAGTCAGTTAGTGCTCCTCCAAACAGCATTTTGTTACCACATAATGCCAGGAGGACCGAGTCAACAATTTATGGGATGTTTATCTTATAACACAAACTGCCTGCAACCTGTCAGGGTCTGAAATGTTATGTCCATAAATTAAATTTGAATTTACTCCTAGTACCATCTGCAGTAGCAATATTTTCAGAAAAATATCTCTGGAAATCAAAGGAAATCAAAATGTTCACTAAACCCTTTAATCCTGACAAGTGATTTACATATACATCTTAACATGGAGTGATGTCATAGTAGTCGACTGCTGCCGTCACCGGTCAAGACTGGAGAAAACTCTGGTCATGGCCAATTAAATAAAATGCCAAAAAATCCCTTCGACCAGAACTCATTATCTTCCTAGAGGATTAAAATTTCTTCCAAATTCTGTATCTGGAATATTTGAGGTATACAATTTTTAAAAAATGCCATTTGCTGGTTTCTAATATATAGGCGCCTCAATGCTATTTCAAAACTGAATATACTCCTAAAACAGATAACTTTTTTACAGTGAAAGTCTTATCCCGAAGCCAA